>VDFB02160649.1:0-46843 GCA_007258455.2 Sequoia sempervirens | reverse complement strand
GTTTCTTTCCTCTCACTTTTCACTCTATAGGAATAGAATCAAATGACTGGCATAGAAAATTCTCTGAGCAACTCAAATGGCAAAAAAGAGATACATTGGATTCAGAAAACCTTTCTATATTAGTCACTCATCACACCAGGGTATGGAGATTTATTTTCCATTCACATATTCAACAATTTCAAAAGGAAAAATAATTTCAACAATTCACAATACCCTTAAGATTTCAATGATTCGAGTATATTCAGGTCCAAAGGTGAAGGCCCAGTTATGACAGCAGCGGTTCGAGCTCAAAGTAACGACTGTGATCTAAGTTGCTAACAGCGACAATGTGATTAAAAAAAATCATGCCTTCAATGTTTAAGACCAATGTGCTATTCAAAAAAAGAGAGAAAACAACAGAATTATCTTGAGCCTTTTCCATATTCTCTTATGCAAAAACTTTTCGTTGGAGATGGAAATCTGTATCAAAACTAAGATGCTCTATCATGATCTGTTGGAAATGAACTCGAACCAAGATAATAATGATACTTTCACAATCTAGGTGAATTGTATTTCAATCTTCTAAAACCTAACAGTATGCAAAAACTTTCACACAAGCATATTCCATAACAAGTTGTTGATTCAATTTTATTCTGCAATTAAAGAAAAGAAATATATGCATGTCTAGCAGGAAACTTGTGACTAAAGTTTATGTTTAAGGTTCCATATGGATGTCCCTTCATTGTTACAAGAAATATGGCCGCTTCATCTATTTTATTTCATCAAAAACTAACATCCAAATACTTTTGATAAAACTGCCCAAATTGTTCACCATTATGTAATGCTGAAAAACTGAAAACTAATGATTAATCTGTAAAACATCAATCAAATTCCCAGCAATACGTTCAATGAAGCATCTCAAAATGAAAATGCATACAACATAAAACTAAATCAATTCCCCCTCCCTCTAGCGCCATATTGTAGACACTAATTTTCACAAACCTCAAACAATGAACCACGTTAGTATCGTTAGTTCGTTTAAAGCAAGTAACACTAGTATCTCTATGAAATATTTAGCCATGCTAAAATAATGCAAACTAAATAGAACAAAAATAATTAAAAGTAAGCATATAAGAACATGACCAAACCCTATCCCATAGTGGATTGGTGCTATTGTGGAAAATAGCCCTTTGCCAACCCTTGATAATGCAAATGATGATGATGGACAAAATTAGTTCTCAATTGAGAGAATGACTTTGCATGAAGACTTGTGGATCAAGATGTGGAGCTGAAATGCTAAGATTGTGGAGGATTTGATCAAGAATGAAGCCTTTTATTTATAGATTATCAAGTTGAAAGAATGCTTATGAGAGAGCAATGTGGGATAAAGATTAGGCCAATGAGATGAGGCCACTTGTCATCATGTGATGAGACATGAGGAATGTGCAAGATTTGGGAAATGTGCCCCAAGAGGGGGAAATTCAAATTTAAATTTGTGAAATAAATGTTGAGTTTGACTTGTGCAAGGGACATGTAAGAGCTCATAAATGACTTGTTGGGTGTACATTTCCCCTTGTTTTTGAATTCAAACTTGAGGGAATATTCCTCAAAGATGCCATGTTGATGGAAAATGTTGGATTTAATAAATCAATAAATTGATTTATTTGTGCAAGTGGCAAAATCTAGAGAATGTGATGGATAGTTAGGTTAGGCTAATTAGGATTATATTAGATTAATGATGATTAGGATGATTTTGACCTTTTTGACTTGAATATTTGATTTATTTAAATCAGAAAAGGATGGAATATGCATTTGGAGATTTAATTAAATAAAGTTTGGTTTATTTAATTAAAGGAATGATGTTTGATTTATTTAATTTAAATGAATAACCTTAGGAATGAAATTAATGAGTTTAATTTACCTGATGCATGGATGAAGGTGAACTTGATTAATTTGATGAGTGGATAAATGTGAAACCTAGTTTTACTTGATGAACAAGCCTAATTGAATGCATAATGTTAATTTTGTATGTCTACATTACTTATATGTATATGTATATGTATGTGTATATATGAATATATATGTATATATAAATATATGCAATATATGTATTTTGTGTTGCAACTATAGATGCTAAATGGAAGCCACAAATGGAACAATATAGCCTAAGGTGGACAGCAATGGAATGAATTGCATAACATTAGCTTCTTTATTCCATTGTAACCATTGACATACAATGCTGAAAAACATAGTTATAGACCTATGCAAAGGCTTTCATGTGAAAGGCTAGTCCATATACAACTTATGCGTATACATATATATGTATATGAAGATTTGTATGTATATATGTATATATATACATATATATTTACATGTATATATAATATTCATAGCTTTTGGTATATATGTGTGTGTGTATATATATATATCTATATATATATATATATATGTACATATGTATATATATATATGTACATATGTATATATATATATGTACATATGTATATATATATGTGTGTGTGTGCGTGTGTATACATATATGTACATACATATATCTATATATGTGTATATGTATTGTATGTATATATATGGTAGTATCTATATGTATATCTATATGTATATCTATATATGTGTATAGCATGTATTGTATGTACATACATATATGTATATATATGTATATGTATAGTATGTATAGTATGTACATACACGTATATAGATATATCTATATGTATATATATATATATGTATACAACACACACCTTTTGGAACCATCAACGCACATAAAAAACACAAGATAGCCTTCAACCACCTCCACAAAAATTGCACAACCTATTTATATCTATATGTATATGCATATATGTGTACAGCATGTATTGTATGTACATACATATATGTATATATATATATATATATATATATGTATATGCATAGTATGTATAGTATGTACATACACATATGTAGATACATGTATATGTATATATATGTATATATGTATATGTATATATAACTGTGTAAATGTGTGTATATATATGGCTATTTGTGTCAACTTTGCTTGGATTTTTTGTCAGGCTCACTTTTTTCCAAGCTTCCAGAAGCCGGGGAGAAGGTCGCGAGTGGGTTATAACTTCGGCTGGAATTTTTGTCAGCCTCTCAAATTTTTTTTCCTTCTGATAACTGTAAAAAAATGTGCTCGGGGTGATTGTTGGCTGCTTTGGGAATACAACGACATTTGTTGAGCCACGTGGATAGAGAAGGTTGTTGAAATAAATTGTTGGTTCGTGTCAACATTAATTTTTGTATGCTTTGCATGTACTAGGAATCGTCATAATAATAGCTTCCCTTTAACGCCTCGGGGAACAAAGTGAATATTTGGTAAATTTTCAATGAGGCATTGTTTGGTGTCATTTTTTTGCTATACCTGATATAAGAGCCATGAGCATCAAGGGTAAGCTTTCGCGAGGGTGCAAGCTAGATCAAGCTTTGTGCAACTTCTGCAAAGGTGGGTGGAGGTTATTTTATGTTTTTTGCAAAGGCAAATGGTTGGCAATGCAAAACAAAAGTGTTGCCTATGATAATATTTTTCCCATTTTTGTGCAGGGAAGTTGGCGAGAAGAGGTGTGTTTGAACCAAGTGGGAAGAGGTGCTACAAGATTTTTTTTTTGGCATGGGTTTTAACTTTGAAACCTATAATGTTCAATTTATGGTTTTTGTTTACTCATTATAGTTGCAATCCAATCAAATAGTCATTGTTACACAACCTATGTTGAATGTTGTCCTCTGTATTCTTAGCCTCTAGTTTTCTTGTGTGTACTTTGGTTTGAATCCTTGCAAGCCTTTTTTATTTTTGAGCTTCCCACAAATGAGGGCTAAGGTGGAAAATGGCCTTCCCTTTAAAAAAATCTAGGCTGAAATTCCCTTGAGCCCCTGTTGTTTTAATCCTTGTGGAAAGAGCACAAACATCCAGACTGAATTTTCCCTCATTTGCCTAAACGAGAAGGCTAGGAATTCAAACCTTTTGTTAGCTGTAATATATTGCGTAGCTCAAAGCAGGGAATTATTATAGGCAACAAAAGCTTTAAATTTGTATCCTCCTCAACCAGTTAATTGAGGGAAAATGTTGTGTGGATGTTTGATCTCTTGAATGCTAGTTGGTTTTGATATTGCTTGTTGTATGGTTTGCGTGTGCTTGCAATACTTGTGATCATAGTTTTTGTTTATCCAATTGTATATAAAGTGTGAAATGAAAGATTTGTCTTCCTTTATGATGTACTTAATGTATGGAACAATATAGCTAGCAGTCACCCACATGCCAAAACCCACAATTGTAGATTGTTGATGGCCAGGTTGGGTTGTTTTTTTTGGCTTAGTTCATTGCTATGCAGTTTTTTTGTGCTTTGATATATATTTATATCTATGTGTATATATATATATGTATCTATATATATGTATACATATATATGTGTGTGTGTATATGTGTATATATATATATATATACATGTAATTATATGTATATGTATGTGTATATATGCATATATATGTATTTATATGTATATATATGTATATATGCATATTAATATGTATATATGTATAAAATAAAACTCAATACAATAATCCCTACTCTCCACCCTACTATATTGGGTCATGGACCCTCATGGGCTCTCACCAAACCCTCGAGCAAGAATATACATTGCCCACCACTCTAATGAATCGTGAAATCAATATTGTGTACATGAGGATATGAATGTCTATTTGACCATTGTCACTGATTTTCCATTCCCACCTGCATACCAAAACCCACAGAATAGAATAGATCTTGATATCAAGATTCACCAATGAAATAGCAGATTTACTATTTTTGAACTATTCATAGAAAATTGAAGCCATGAATGAAATAATATAGCCAACACTTGCCCACATGCCAAAACCCATAAAACTATATAGTCTTTCGACCAAGAATAGACACAATCAAACAATATTAGTTTCAAGAGCTAGCCACATATATATGTGTGTGTGTGTGTTTCTGTGTATATATATATATATATATGTATCTATATATACATATATATATATATATATATATATATATATGTATATGTTTATATATGTGTATATATATACATATGTATATATATGTATATATATGTAAATATATATATATATATGTATATATATGTAAATATATATATATATGCACAATACGTTATTGAAAATTGCATAGACATTTGCTTTGTTCCCCAAGGACTTTAAGAGCAGATGTTACTTGCACCATCAACACTAAATGGAAACCATACAATGATTAATGTTGATGCCATTTTGCTAGCCTCCTCTACTGCCATGCCAAACACTCTTTAAATTTAAAAAGAAAAATAAAACAACACCTACTACACAGTGCCGGAGGCCTAGAAACACGAAGGCTAGGAAAAATTCCAACCAATGTTTCCCATGGCCCAATGCTAATTTTTCTTGTTTAGCTTTGGCTATATACTTTCATTTACAATGCATAATAAAATAGCTGAAATTATAGAGTCAATGTTGTTTGCAAAAAGGAATTCTTCTCGATATGGTTGTGCTCAAGAGGCTATACTATTTGAATTTTTGATAGGGTCCTAGTAAATACATTTATATAAGTATATATATATACACTTATCTAAAAAATATATATGTTTGATAGAGAAGAATGCATTTTTGGATAACAATATAAATTGTATGATATTAAATATTTGATTATGCATTGCAAAGAGTGGAATATAGCCAAAGCTATCGAACAACAGTTAGATTGTGTTGTGGAGAACAACACAAACTATTTAAATATATTTCAATCATTTACATAAAAAAAAAATCCATAAATGAGACAATATTATATTTTGTTGTGTGTAGATTTGTATGTAAATCGAAGTAGATGTAAGCAATGTGCATTTGTATTCTTCCCAATGTTTATTGTTTTCTAAAAATAGTTATTTGTGTGAATCTTGACATGACATACTTCAAATGTTATACTTCATATCAATTGTTATATGCAACATTCAAGCCTTTTTTGCTAATTATTTGTTTTCCTTTGTACTCTTGGTGTTTCTAGGGGAAAAAAGGAGGAATTTTAAAATTGAAACAGTGAACTTGGAGTACCAAATTGTATGTTAAGTATTATTTGAATCATTGAAGCCCTTGTTATTATTAATCATTTTTTTCCATATTGTTAATGGTTGTGTAAAAAAATTAAGTTCCCATGTTGTGTTTGGAAGTCATAGACCTTCTAGCTAGCCGTTGGCGTTGCAACTCTTCATTCCTAAAAGAGTAGATAGAGCAATGTCGGTGGTCTCTAGCTCTTCCAAGGCTGGCGAACAATCCTCAAGTAGAAGTCTTGTAAGTGTATTTGTTGTTTATTCTATTGTTGCTTCTAATTATCTTGTCAGTTTCTCATGTACACCAAACAAATCAAAAAAATACTTCATTTGCATTAACAATTACTATGATATATGTTCCAACTTATTTATATTTGAACTGTCTTTCTTGTTTCCCCTTCAATTTATTGGCCTTTTTTGAGTAACTTGGATCTTTGAGGGGAAAATTTCTTAGTTTCCAAATGTGTCAATATTGTTGTTTCTTTTTAGAGTTGAGTCATTGTTATAGACATCTCATTGCTACCACTATGTTGAGTTTAATTTCCTTGTAGGCTACAAATGTGAATCTAGCCTTCACAAGAGATGTGCTACACTTTATAGATGTTGGAGATGTTGTCCCATCTCTAGTCCTCCAACTAATGTCTTACCAAAAAATAGGAGGTGATCAAAGCCCAGTCGAACGGTACAAAGTCGTCCTATCTGATGGAACCCACATGCAGATGGGAACTTTTCCTGTAAAATACAATGACCTTTTGTTTACAAGTGAATTTAAAATAGGTTTGATTGTGTTCTTGACAAACTATTTGTCTAGAAAGCTGCGGGAATTGAGGTTTGATATAGTTCTTCCTTGCTTGTTCTTGTAGTTTCCTACTTTCTTGTTTGTGGGGGCTGCCTTTTAAATTATTTAATATTTGTTTCATTCCAAGGCAATTGTCATACTGTCCCTAAATGTGAAGATGATAGATTGTCGACTAATTTGAAAACCTAAATATTTTTTTAGAGATCAAGAAGAACAAGGAGTTGGCTATGAGTCGCCCTCCCCATCCAAACAAGCCTCCATCTTTAGAATTGATACATTGCCAATGAAACAAGATGCTTCTACAAAAATCAGCCCTATTAGAGGGTTCAATGTTTACCAAACCAAATGGATGATAAAAGGCTGTGTAGCAACAAAGAGGGATATGCACCATTATAGCAAGCAAGGGCATGAGGGTTAGGTATTTAACTTTGATATCATTCATGATGAGGGCACAAAAATATGGATTACATGCTTTAATGAGATTGCAGACATGCATTATGATAAGGTTGAGGTTGGACATACTTATTATGTGTCAAAGGGATTGATGAGACAAGCAGACAAAAAATTTAATAAGTTAAACAGTCAGATGGAAATCATTCTGGATCAAAGTTCAATGTTAAAGTGCTACGATGATGAGGCCTTTGTGCCACAGAAAGTATTTTATTTCACACCATTAAATCAAATTGCAAATTGCACTAATAACAATTTAATTGATGTTATTGGCACTATGGTGCATGTGGGAATGGTTTCGACCATACAAAGAAAAGATTAGTCCCAAACAATTCAGAGGACTATTAAACTTAATGATTTTTCATCATTTTCAATTGATTTTAATTTGTGGGGCTCAAACTAGGAAGCAAAGGGTCATGAGTTAGAGAGGTTGTAAACCCCTAGTTTAGCTCTCATCCTTGTTGTGAAAAATGCACGTGTTGGGTACTTCAATGGAGTTGTTCTGAACACAGCCGTAGGGACTCTTCTATATATAAATCCTAACATACCAGAGGCACAACCATTGATTGAGAGAGGCTATATTGATCCACTTTCTATTTATCCCCCTCGTCCAGTCCCTTGTAAGGTCACTTTGGGAAATGGGAGTCACTATTGCATATATGTTTGACCACTGCCTTGGCTTGCCAGAGACTTTACAAGCTACTCTCAAGGCAATAGTAAAATTTATAAAAAAAATATGCATTTAGTTATGTTGCATGCCCATTGGAGATGAATGGTAGGCAATGCAAAAAAAAGTGTGAATAATCTGAGCAAAATACATGGTTTTCCCCAAAATGCCAGAGAACAATAGTTGACTGTGACTTTCGATATTTATTGCAACTAAAGATCGAAGACCACACAGGTGAGCTTTGGGCAACTACTTTTGATGAGGTTGCAACAATCCTATTACAAATTTCAGAAAAATACCATTTACATGTTGCAATATGAGTCTACCACTAAAATGAGTGTTGAGTTTGTTGTCAATGTTGTCACCTACACAACATTTGTTTTCATAGTCCTAATAAAAACTCAAACTTATAATTTAGAAACAAGACTGAAAACAACAATAGTGGTGGTTGCAAAGCTTAACTTTTAAGCTGAGTGCAAGCTCTTACTATCAAATTTTTTCTACTATTTTTGCCACCATGCAGCAGGCTCTGGAGATAGTTGTCGTATTTCCTTTTGAAGACTAAGACAACTGTGGCTAATTGGGACTTTGTATATTTCTTTTAGTTCATCTTGGTTCAACATTTAGTTTGTTTAATTCCCTCGCACTCCTTGTCACATCAAAAAGACATTTTCCCTCTGCTGCTATTGCTTTGTTATTTGTTTGAGTGGTTATATATTAAGGTGTTGAAGTATAACTTATAATTTCTAAGTTAAAAAGATACAATTATTTTGTTTTCTATTAATTATGTTGGCTATAATTTCCTAACGTTTTAAGTGTATATTTCTGATTTAATTTTATACTGTTTATTTATATAGAGTTTTTTTCCTTTTTAGGAGATGTAATGCTATCTACACCTGCTCATTGTGACATAGATTTTGGGACTCGAGATGCTTGCTCTCTTCCTAAGATTTTTCACCTAGGAAGAGAGAGATTTAGGTTTCCAAAATGAACACTCAAATTAGGATGTATGCAATGTTTTTTAATGTAAATGAACTTAACTAAATGCAATTAACTAATTGAAATGAACTAAAATGAATGTAAAAGTGCAATTTAAGCTATGTTTGAAAACACATTGTGATATAAAACTACTATGAAAATGGAGAAATTGAAAGAAGTATGCAGAACAAAAAGAGATGGATGATATCAGAGTGCACCTGGATGAAATATGAGTTGTCTGGAGTGTCTGGAATGCTGGTGAATTTTACTAGTTTTTCATAGTGGGACTCATTCGCCCAGAGTGGTAAATCATTCCTATTGATGAAAAAGTGTCGGGAATTGATTTCTGACAGTCGGGATCCGAGATCTGACAAAATACAAATTTTCAGGTCTCAGGTGGGACTCATTCGACACCCATGGTGAATGGGTTCCACCTAGGACCTAAAACCAACTGTCAAAAATAATGTTGTGTTTAATATTGTTTGTTGGGATAATATGTAAAAATACACTTAATATAAGCATATGAGGGCATAAAGGGACAAAATAAAGCATGAGAAAGGTGTAAATAAGGAGATGTGCCTAGAAAAGTGTGAAGGCTTGTTACAAGACTTTACAACACTTCAATATAGGATTTTTTGATGTGTAAAAAGGTGATTTTTAAGTAAATTGTATTAAATAGAGTCTAGAAGAATGTAGAAATGTCTTACAACACTTCACAACACCTTCACAAGAGGTCATTCTTTGAATTTTAGTACCTAAATAAGCATGTCCAAGCCATGATACAACATGGAATTAGAGAAACACAGATCCAACACCATGAAACAAGACCTAAAAGGCCATCAAAATGAAAAGGGCCCATTTTTCTAAAGCACACTCATATATCTACTTGTGGACATAGTTGTATGTATATGTGCATTTACATATGCATATAGATAATTATACATGCATGCAATTGAGATTTCCCTGTGTTATACAACTTGATGGTACAGATGTGTTTGGATATATATGCATATATGCATACACAATTCAATATTTACAACTATATGTGAGTTGTTTTGAAGAGAATTTTCTTTTTCTCTTCTATACAATGTTCTTAGTGCATAGAATATCTTGACAGAGTTTTGTGTAGATATATGTGTCGATGATGTATTTTTCTATGTAACTATCATGTATGGCTAACCATCTAATGCTTACTACGTCTTCTTGCTAATAATTTGTGATCCCTAATGATAGTGCCATGTTGGATGTGGATGTAGTATGCTTCATGCCTATAATGTTTGTTATGTATGTTATGCAGCTCAATCCACAACCCAGTGTTGAACAATGCATTTTTGAAACTACTACAATCTCCTCACTTATTTTGGTGAGTTTTAAATATTAAGTATTATTGCACAACCATTGGCAATATATGTAGCACATACATAAGACAATCTTCACATGGTATGTTGTGAAAGGTGACACTTGTTTCCTGTGTGCATGCAAATCAAAAAGCTCAAGTTATAGAGGTTTCCTTCTTTTCTGTAAGTCAGAGTTGATTGTTGTTCTCTAAATTAGGGTATATTTTTCCCTTTCCTCTTTTCCAGCATGTCCCCTGTGATAATTTTTTGCCAGTGCTTCTCTTCGAGAACATGTCTATGGTTTGCATGGGATTCTTAGCATGAATTTTTTTCTATGCTTCTTTGTATGGCATCGAATTTCCACCTATATTTGTAACAGAATAAAATTCTTAACATAATCCAGTCTTCCTTTTATGGTCTGTTGCTCACTATCCTAGGTTTTTTTACCCATATATGCACCTCTTTAGAAAGGCTTAGATTTGGCTCAAAGGTTAGGCATACAAAAACATTGCACGGAATAGCAATCAACTGAATTGCTTGCCTCAACTATGTAGACCTGCCTTTGTATTTTGCTATAAACTGTAGGATAGATATCGACCATTATAGTGCACTATAAATCAAACAAGATAATCTTCTCCAACAAAACTATTCATTATCATCATCATCAAAAGTTTCTCTTCTTTACAGTAAGTGAATTGCTTCTCCTTTCCTCTTCACCTCTATGCATATAGAATCTAGACACTCTCTCGATTCACTTCATTATCATTTATTATATGTGACATGTAATTGTCCTATTACATATATTTTGCTTATAAATTATACAGCCACTTAAATTTCATGTTCTAGATATTGCTTGCCAATAAAGCATGTTTGCAGTACCAAAGTTCACAATTTCCTTCTGTGTAAGTTTATCCCATTGAAATGATTTTAGATTACAGCTACATTGTATTTGTATACAAGATGTAATGCTCCCCAAAAATGCTAAATCACTTTATGATCCCACGTTTACATATTGTATGTCCTTCACCTATATTCCATCTATATATAATGTAAACCTATGTATCTTTTTTTCCATTTCTCATTTCACAACTCCATGTCAAATTATAACAAATGTATAACGTTCATTTCCACTAAACAGATTCCCTCATATGCTATACCATTTCCTTAAACATTCACCAAAGTGGTGCATAATTAATGTTACTACTCAAGGGTTTTCTCATAGCCAATGATGCTCCATAACCTAATATGCTAGGCTGGAGAGCAGGATTCCTTTTATGTGTCCAGAATCCAATCCATTTTGTACAAAAGGAAATTCTACAATTTATTTACTTACTTTGTTCTACTACAACTCCATTGCCTCTCATTTGTAATTAATTCTATAAGTCTTTATATTTTATCATTTGTTTATTCTCTACTAATCAAAACAATTTTCCTTTGGAGGCCTTTTCATCTGATTAGATCTTGTATTGAGTCATTGGTAGCTAAAACATTACTCTCACCATTGATCATAGTGGTGGATAGTTTATTTTCTTACTTGGGGGTTTGGTGAGAGTGCATGATGCTCCATGAGCCAATATGGTGGGGTGGAAATCAGTCCTTGACTTTTTTTAGCCATAGTGTATTCTCCCACACACACCAAGTATGGCTAAATTATAATCACTCCATTCGATAGAACTATAGCTATGAGTTTTACCTTCCCATTTTCATGGTTATTATGCAATAAAAATAGTTAATGTTGTGTAGTTCATTCTATTTTTGAATAATCAGGTCACAATAAACTTCACACTTTTTTATTCTTGTAGACCATATTCTAGCCATAATGCAGTGTTTGATGAACTACTCTATTACAAACAACCTTTCAAAATAATGATAGTGACTAGAAAATCAGTGACAATGGCCAAATGGACAATCATATCCTCATGTACGCTATATTGATTGTAATAAGCAATATTCATTTTGCCATTGATCAGAGTGGTGGGAAATGTATATTCTTGCTCGGGAGTTTGCTGAGAGCTGATGAGGCTCCATGACCCAATATGGTAGGGTGAAGAGCAGGCCTTATTGTGTGGAGTTTTATTTTATATTTTTTTATGTATAGATTGCTATCTTTCTCACATAGTATTCACATAAAAATAAAATGTTTTAGGTTGTGGTTACAATGTACTAAAATAGTTCATCTTATAAACTTTATGTTAGCCTACATTGACCATTGTTGATAATTGATCTCTTGCCTAAGCTATATCGTTCCATAGAGGAGGCCAGGAAAATAGAGTGAGTGTACAAGAGGCCAGTGAAATGTCATCAGCATTGATTATTGTATGGTTTCATGTAGTGGTGATCATGCAAGTAATATATGTTTTAAAGTCCTCATAAAAAAAAATGAATGAATGTGCAGTTATCGATAACATATTTTTTGGTCTCATTCTCTAGGTTTGTGTTGTTGTTGAAGGTGGCTATGGAGGCCTACAAAACAACATCAGCATTAATTGTTGTATGGAAATCACATAGTGGTGATGGTGCAAGTAACATTTGTTTTAAATTCCCCGACATACAAAACAAATATCTGTCCAGTTATCGATAGCGTATTGTTTGGTTTCATTGTCTAGGTTTCTATTGTTGTTGAAGGTAGACGTCAGTCAGCATTGCAAGCTTCTTTTGGAATCTCTTTGAAGGTGGTTGGATTTTATCTTGTGTTCTTTTCATGTGTTCATGGTTGCAAAATCTCTAGGTTTTGATAAATTTATGTTCATTTTTTGCAGGCGGTGGAGAAAGAATGGAGGGAAGAGATAGCAAGCGAGTAGAGATGTAATTGAAGGAAGCAGGAAGAGGTGTATAATTTTTATTCTTCTGCCCCCATCACTACTTGGTCTTAGTTAGTTCTATTATCTCTTCATATTCGCAGTTGCTCCAAAGAACATGCTTCTCCTTTAGGAGAGAGAGTTCAAGAAGTTGGATGTTGATATTCCAGTATAGATGCTAAACAGATGAATGAGCTTTCAAACAACTATGAAGATGAAGAGATGATAAGATTGGCTAAGACAATGGGAACATTGATTTCACCATTCATCATAGTATTCGCCACCCAATATTATAGAGTAGGCCTCATTTTGTTATGTATATGCATATATATGACATAAGTTTTAAGGAAGTAAATAAAACATCATTTGTCAATCCTTTATTATGGATGTGCATACCACTCTCCAAAGCTTTCATCAAACAATTATACCAACCAGTTGATTGGCTTGTCTATGCTACCAAATTTTTCATACATGTCTCTAAAAAATTGGTATATAATCCTCCCACATTGATAGCTCTTTGGAACTATTTTGGTTTTCATCTCTATTTCTAAATTACCTCATCACTAAAGCTACCTCATCACCAATGTTGTGATATATTTTAAATGTTTCCTTGATTAGTCTACTTACAAGGGATTCTAACCCTTCTCTCCACTGTTTCAAGACTCTTTATTCAAGGCTAAGTTAGCAATATGGGGAAAGGTACAGCCTATCTTATAGAGCATCTACCAAAAACAACAAACCATCAACAGTACTTCTGACCCTAAACACAAATTGAGAAGATCAATTGATAATTCACCAAAAACTCATTTCAACTCTCAACAAAAACCCTTCATTTTCGTAGCATTGCTATAAAGCATCAAATCATCAAAATTGTCTCCAAACCTTTATCAAACTCAAAAACATCTCAACCATCATCATTTTAATAGGAACAAAGCAAAAACCTAATTAGGAAACTCTGAATCCATTCATTCATTCAACACGCACCAATTTACTATTCAAAGCAACTTGCTCCACAAGGAAAAATGATAACAAACCAACCATTTATGCTTCTAATCTTTTACTAGACTTCCAAGAAACTATAATCATCATGCTTTAGATTGAAATATTAAACCAAATACCTTGTGAGAAAACTCTAAAACATTCAATCTTGATCAACATGCATACTCAAGTCACCAATTTGCACCATGGTTCCACATTACTCAAAACACCAAAATAAAAAATTTGCTTTCTAAACTTTGTTTAGGCATTAAGACATATCTACCAACATCACTTAGACAGATTCAAACAAAAATACATCAGTCAAATCACCGTTTGTACAGAATTACTCTTTTTAACAGTCAAGGCACCAAATTCCTAGTGGTGCAACTTTTTTTATGTAGCTCGTGTGACCAAACGGACTGTTCCAATGCGTCTAAATAGGTATTTTTATGCTAGGAATGGTCCTCTTTTGCATGCAAACACATGGAATCGCTTTGAGCTACGTTCAACCAAATCGATCCCTTACTAGTCCAAAGTGCAAAATGGCTACAAACTTCAGCATGATATTACCTAGATACCACAATGCTTAGAAACTTTTTGTTTGATCCTATGGGATCGCATTGGGCCCCTCTACAATAACCTCTCTCAGTTTTTGCCATCTTAGAGGCATTCTCCCATGGTGGAAAATTTTCACTTGGGGAAAAAGTTGTCAAATGCAAGTAATTGAAAGTTGCAAAGTGGTGCAACTTTCATTCTACAACTCGTGTGACCAAACAAACTATTCCAACCTATCTAAATAGGTATATTTACACTAGGCCTATGGTCCTCTTTCACACCCAAACACGTGGAATCGCTTTGAGCTATGTTAAGCCAGATCGATCCCTTAAGATTCCAAAGTGCAAAATGGATTCAAACTTCAGCATGTTGTTACTCGGATACCATGATGTTTAGAAACTTCTTGTCTAATCCTATGGTATTTTTTTGGGCCTCTCTCCAATAACCTCTCTTGGTTTTCGCTATCTCAGAGGCATTTTCCCGTGGTGGAAAATTTTCACTTGGGGAAAAAGTTATCAAATGCAAGTAGTTGAAAGTTGCCAAGTGGTGCAACTTTTTTTCTGCAACTCATATGACCAAATGAACTATTCCAACACATCCAAATAGGTATGTTTACACTATGCATGGTCCTCTTTCGCACCCAAACACGCGAAATCGCTCCGAGCTATGTTCAACCAAATCAATCCCTTAAGAGTCCAAAGTGCAAAATGGCTGCAAACTTTAGCATGTTGCTACTCAAATACCATGATGCTTAGAAACTTCTCATCCAATCCTATAGGATCACATTGGGCCCCTCTATAATAACCGCTCTCGATTTTCTCTATCTCAAAGAAATTTTCCTGTGGTGGTGAATTTTCACTTAGAGAAAAAGTTGTCAAATGCAAGTAGTTGAAAGTTGCAAAGTGGTGCAAATTTCGTTCTGCAACTCGTGTGACCAAAAAAACTATTCCAACATGTTTGAATAGGTATTTTAACACTAGAAATGGTCCTGTTTATCACCCAAACATGTGGAATTGTTCTAAACTATGTTCAATCGGATTGATCCCTCAAGGGTCCAAAGTGCAAAATGGTTGCAAACTTTAGCATGTTTTTACTTAGATACCATGATACTTAGAAACTTCTCGTCTAATCTTATAGGATCGCGTTGGGCCCCTCTACAATAACCTCTCTCAGTTTTCACTATCTCGGAGGCATTTTCCCATGGTGGAAAATTTTCACTTGGGGAAAAAGTTGTCAAATGCAAGTAGTTGAAAGTTGCAAAGTGGTGTAACTTTCATTTTGCAACTCGTGTGACCAAACAGACCACTCCAACACATCTGAATAGGTATTCTTACACTATACATGGTCCTCTTTCACACCCAAACACGCAGAATTGCTCTAAACTATGTTCAACTGGATCAATCCCTTAAGGGTCCAAAGTGCAAAAGGGAAGAAATCTTTGACAAACTATTACTCAAAAACCGTGATGCTTAAAAAATCTTTGTCTAATCCTACGGGATCACGTTGGGCCCCTCTACAATAAATTCTCTCAATTTTTGTTATCTCAGAGTCATTTTCTTGTGGTGTCCAATTTTCACTTGATGGAAAAAGTGTCAAATGCAAGTAGTGTAGTGGGCCCTCTATTGAATATTGTTGTTGTAGAGTAGTTGCAGTGCCTGTACGGCCTGAAGGTGACTCCAAATTGATTTGAATTGTTGTTTCAGTGTCTTATCTATCATTTTGACTGAGTTTGAGGCATTCGTATTGGGGTTGTAGAATATTATTGAGTTTTCCCTATAGGTGGGTCTAAAACTCCAATTTAAAGGTTTTCAAGACATCAAATTATTATTATGGCCCATTCCACTAACTGTAACTCCTATATCTGAGTGGAATGGTTCTGATATGGTAGGATTTAGTTGATTGAATGGTTTTGAGAGTAGGAGAGGTCATTTTGGAGTTTGGGCATGATGCCCTAATTGTAAAATTTGAATGTTTTGAGTGAAATTTGATGGTTAAAGGTGGGTAGGTGAGGAAAATTCTTAGGGAAATTTTTTTTGGTGATAGATTAAGTATGTGCAGGCCATTTGAAGCGTGTTTGATGCATTGGTGAAGTGTAAACAATTTGGGAAGTGGGATTTTCAATAAACCCCTTTATAACTAGCTAAAAATGAGGGTTGTGTATAAAGAGGACTTAGTGAGCGGTTCATTGGCTAAAAGTTGTAGATTTGGCAATTTAATAGACTGGTAAATGACTGTCCATAGGTATTTTGGATTGGCAGATTGTTTAGAGGAGATTTTCTTTGTAAATTAGGCCTATTTGGCTTAAGTGGACAACAAAGAAGCATTAGTTTGAGGGATTTGTTCCAAAAGAGTTATATGAGCTTTTGAGATATGTTTTGGTATGCCTTAAAGGATGTCTAAAAATATAATTGGTTAATGGGTTTGAGATCAAATTTTTGAGATAGGTCCAAGAAACTAGGTCTGTGGACCTCAAGGCAAATAGTGAAGTTGTGAATGGAATCACCCTAGTTAGGGTTTTGGAGATTGAAGGCTTGTTGAAAGTAGTTAAATTTGTGATTGGTAATTCATGGCCTCCCTAATCTGCATCACTTCTCTCTGGTTGCAATTTTGGGTGGATTATTACTTTCAAAGTATTGGGAATGCTTTTCCTATTTTCTAGTTGGAAGTTGTCATTCTAAAAGGCTCATATCTTGATATATTTTGTACTCATTATTAATCAATTATCAAGTTAATAATCAGTGCATTTATTTATAGTTAATCTTTTCTATTCAATTTGTACAATTTTGGAATTTGTAACTCTACTAGTATTCCTAGAAATATTAAATTTGTTTAGCATTAATCATTTAATATTCAAGAAAAACCATGAAGGACAACAATGATCAATTCTAGGGCTAACAAATTAATAAGTATACATGTGAATAATTCAAGCATGTACATGTGAATAAAGGAAGCATAATTACTCAAAAACACATAAGACTTGTAGTATACACATGAATACATAGTATTCGCAAATTAATACAAAGTATATGCACGAATACAAGGTATATGCATGAAAACATGTAAGTCACAAAATATACATTGGAACACATGTAAGTCACAAAGTATACATGTAAGTTGTAAACCATACACTTGAATACACATAACTCATATCTATTTAGCCATGGAGTTATAATGCAAATATGAAAACCATCGATAATATAGATTTGTATTAACCAAATATCCATATAGGCATACAATGTAAAATATATCCAATACAAAATATGTACAAAAATGCCATATAGGCATACAACAAAGGGCTCTCGAATCAAAAGTTATCCCTCTCTAGGCTCTTGAAATAAACTCTTTCCCTTTGCTTGTTGATCGGATGGCAATTTGTCTATCACTCATTTATGCTACAGTTAAGGAGTGCTCCTGCTACTCCTCCTAGTGTTTAGTTCCTCGTGAAGTCTTATTTTTTATGTAATAAGAAGTAAAGACATTAATATATAGAAATTATATTAAAAAATGATATATTTAACAAAATAATAACTCACCGCCATCTAATGATCACTCTCCATGAGGTAAATATTTGAATTCCCATGCTACTCAAGGCGTGCTAAATCCCTATATAAACCATCCAAATAGAAATTAAACTATGAATCAATAATGGTTTTTTTTCACTAACTAACATCTATAACAACGAATGTAAATTGAAATTTTATTAATTTGCCTCATACCTCCGTTGTCAGAGCCATCAAGGATTATATATCAGATGAAACATGGATGTTCATAGTCATCTGAACATTCGGAAGTGTTTTCACTTGCAACATATGAAAATAAAATGACAAATTATTCAATCACGAAAACTACAATAGCGATCCACGTCATGACTTATAATGTATGAGATAATGAACAAAATTTTGAGTACTTATTAAACTATATATTTCTGACTATCATGATTACTATTTTCCCTATCCACATCTTGTTCAAAATCACATGTTTTTAGGCTTTTACCCATAGCAACAAGGTGGTGAACCATTTGATAAAATGCTTTCATAGACATGCACAATAATTGTGGTGGTATAGAGAAGGCAGTGAACTATTTTAAAAAATGCCTCAAAGAAATGGGGTTTCATGGTGATGGAATGTCATTACAAATAAATTATGCACGTCATGGCATTCCATCACCATAAGACTATATTTATTTCATGAATTTTGTCAAACAATTCATTGCCTTCTCTATGGTATTATTTCTTACTATTATGCTTTAATCGAAATTTTTCCAAGCATCCATAGTTTATTGGAAAGCATCTATTTTAGAGTTTTAGCCATAGCAACAAGGAAGTGAGTAGTTTGATAAAATGCTTTGGTACACATGTATGGAAAATGCAGTATCATAGAAAAGGTGGTGATTTGTTTGAAGAAATGCCTCGAAGAAATGTGGTCTCATGGTGATGGAATGGCATTCCATCACCATGAGACCACATTTCTTCAAGATATTTTTTCATAGTACTAACTTCCTTACAAGTCTATGCTATTGCTTACTATTATACTTTGATATATTTTTTCCAAGCATCCATAGTTTGTTGGAAAGCACCTTTTTTAATATTTTAGCCATAATAGCAAGGAAATGAACTATTTGATAAAATGATTTGATAGACATGTATGGAAAATGTGGTAGCATAGAAAAAGTCATGAGTTGTTTGAAAAAGTGCCTCAAAGAAATTAGGTCTCGTGGTGATGGACATCACCATGAGACCGAATTTCTTCGAGGATTTTTTTTCAAATAACTCATTGCCTTGTCTATGCTATTGCTTACTATTATTCTTTCAAATATTCCTTCCAAGCATCCATACCATAGACAAGGCTGTGAACTGTTTGAAAAGATGCCTCAGTAAAAAGTGGTCTCATGGAATGCCATGACAAGCAAATGAAATTGGAAGTTGCTCCTAGACTTATTACTTATGCTATGTGAAGTAATTGCATCACTACTTATGTTGACTTTCTAAACAACTAGATATTGTAGTTGAAATTTTTTCATCTACCAACATCTAGCTATTAGTTATAGAATGTGAAGTAATGCTTTGTGTTTGAAAGATGTGCAACACAACGTAATCAACAATATGAATATGAACTACATAAATCTATTAAGTACATTTCATTAGTTAAACTCTTTACTCTATTATCTGTGTGTAGGTTTGACTAAATCCACTAGCACTAGGAGGTGTTCCCTCAAAACCTCCAATATTAGCCTATTCAACATCTAAAATCACATATTAAAATACCATTTGTAAAACAATGCTATTAAAATGTAATAAATTTATAACTACTTACTAGTTACATACCTCAATGGTAGGTGTAGTGGAGAAATAAGCAAGTGTAGGGCCGGTGTATCCAGTATCAACACTCTGACCCTACAAATTTATTAAAATCATAAAACTAAATTAGTTAATATTGTATTTCAAAATCAAAATTTAATAAATTAAATTCAATGAACATGCTAACTTTTACCTGAGTATCAATGTCATAGGCCTTATGCAAAATTTTAGTTTCCCTTGCCATCTCCATAGCTGTAGAGGGATCTACGTAGCAACCTCTAGAGTGTCAGTGGGTTCATATGAACAAGTCGCCCCACAAGATTGACACAAATGGGATCGAATCCCACCACTCAAAGATTCACCTAGATGGCATTGTAGAATATTGTTGGCATGTTGGCTAACACTCTGGGTCAAAGAGATGATGGCCTACAAAGTCTCTATGTTGGCACTCTCCTTCATGACAAAAGGGATGATGATGTGCTCATGAGGCGTCCTAGCGAGAGGTTGTCTCCCTTGCCACGTAGGATCCTACTGTGCATTGGGTCTATCTTGAGCTGACCCCCCACCTCTCCCCTGGAAGCCCCTCATATCAAAATAATTTGGTATTTTGTTCAAGATGAACTCATAGTATAGTTTCCTAAGGAAATATTGTGGGACTTCACAATTGTTGCATGGTGGGTCATCAAAAACCATGTACCACCTATCCCAAAAAAATTTCCTAATCTCTTGGTGGTGGCACCAATGAATAGGAAACCTCTTCACATTGAGCATAAGATTTGCATTTGACTGTGGGTCAATGAATAATGCGCAAAAATCACATTTTAATAATTTTTAAATTTATTATATCTTTATATGATAATTTATCTTAGTAATAAGCCCTAGTTGCCTACCTCTTATCCTGCCAAACAGTTAATTATTTGTTGATTGAATCTACATGTTTTAACATTTATTTTAGTGAAGTTACCAGGGTCATTCTTTTTGTGATTGAACTGTTTGGATCGTTCAACCTCCTAATTAAATCCTCAATTTGTTTTTGATTGTTCTCATTTCACTCATTAAGTTTTGTTGAGTGCAAGGAGGATGTTGAGGGATTGGTGGACGAGATTGAGGTTGTGGTTGATTAACTTGGGGATTTTTTTGTTGTTTTTGTTGTTGTGCTTATTGAGGATTTTGTTCATCTTGTTTTTGTTGTGCTTCTTAAGGATTTTGAGGATGGTTTGTAGGTTGATTAACATCTCCTACAAATTCAAAAAATAAATATCAAAAACAACCTAAAACTAACAAATTAAAAATAAAAAATAAACAATCCTTACCTCTCACACCTCCTCGTCAATGTGGTGACATCCTCACAATGAAACAACAACCGTTGATCAAGAATTTTTCAAAATACCTCCTCCCAGAATGTGAGCATGAAAATTTGGGGTTTTGGCCGCAGACAAGAGAAAAAACATAGTCAAATGCAAGAATGAATTCGATTTGTTTTTTTTTTCTTTTAAAAAGTCATAACATGAGCTTTTTATAACGTACTCACGTTATGGGCTCATTGTGGCTGAGCCTCAGGCTCGGCACACCAAGCCATAACATAAGCGCATTATAACGCGCTCATGTTATGAGTTTTCAAAACTTTTTAAAAAGTTGGCCACAAATTGGCTACCCATCTTCATGCACCTGGCCCAATACCATCCATAAAGACTTGAAGGAAAGAGTTGAGAAGAAAGAAGAATTTTAGTTCCCCTCCATAGGTGGCAAGAAGCAAAAGAAAAAAAAGGTCTCCAATTGTTCAGGTATAGAAATACAAGAAGAAAGGGTTATCATCAAAAAACAACATAGTGAGTAGATTTATTCAAAATTATTTTAGTATTATACATAACAATAATTATTGCTCTTACATCACATGTTAAAAAAATGTCATTGTAGATTTGGATGATCAAGATATTAATAGAAGATAGTGAGTGCCATTCTCTATTGATCTATTTAACCAAACAACAACCAATTAAATACAAATTATTGATGGAAAATTTCTAACTATTAAATGTATTTGTTCATTAAATGAGATATTTCCCTATTCCTATTTATAACCAATTTTCTATAATTAATCAAATAAATAGCATATACAATTCGTGAAACTCAACCATCAATGCTTAATGTTATACCCAATTAGACATTTCAAAAAACCATTCCAACTAATTTAGAATTTTAATATTATTTTTATAAGTATATATTGTATTTTTAGAAAATATTGTATCTTTGTTGATTTATAATTAAATATGCATGTCATTGTAGCTTTAGATTATCAACGAAATAGTGGGCAACATAACTTACCATTTTCTATTGATCTTAACAAAACACCAACAACAATAGATGCAATTCAAGTTAGAGATGGTAAATAAATTATAAAATTATTTTATAATATTTTTTTATGTTTAATTTTTAAATCAATTTAATAACTAAACTGTGTAATTTACAAGTTTTGATGACATTGCAATAGAGGATCATGTTTAACAGTATTTGGATATTCAATATAGTTTATTGTACTTTCAACTTATATTGTATATTTACAAAATTGACTCTTAGGCATAATTATAAGAAATATATTGATATATGTTCATGAAAAATGGTACGATCTTGTGTAAAGTAATAAATAAAAGTATTTTTATTAGTTGAATTTTTTTTGTAATTGTTAATTGTATGATTTTTTTAGAGTAATTTTTTCTATATTATACAAAGCTCTGTGATGAATGATCAATTTTATATTTAACTATTTTGGTAGGATTTTAAATCTATCTTCTTAATATTGATATGCTTTATGTAGTGATGTTTTTTTATAAAATAAAATGTATAGTAGATATAATAATTAAACATGTAATAGATATTTTTAAAGCTCTTCAATTATTTGTGAATTTATGTGATCAAAGGATAAAACCACTTGGTATAAGCAATGTGTGTCCTTACAAAATATTTGACCTGTTAATTTCATTTCCTTTCTAGGACCTTCTCTATCAATGTTCATCACATGTTGAAAAAAGACATTTATTAAGACATTAGAGACAACCACTTTAAAGGTTACTTAAAATCAACCAAGATAGAACTAGTAGAATCATTTCTAATAAATAGGCATCATTTCTTTAAGTATTATATTCTTCTTCAAAATGGTAAAATTATTCCTCGAAGTATATCATAGCCTCCTTTGGTTTGAGACTCCTATTAGGTCAATTGAGAGTGTCCTCTCATTAGTTTTGTAGAAATATAAAATAGTTAATTTATAAACATCATTGCATTTGCACAATTTACAACAATGATCTAGAAGCATAAAAATATTATGTATTTAGTTATCTAGTGTATTGCACAATCTTTGATAAGATTTATTCTCTTTAGAGAAAGCCAAGGTTGTAAATATAAAGTCCTATTAATGTGTAACTATATTCTTCAAATGTGTTGTTTGTTGGCTGTTGGCTGGCTATGTTTTTGTTTTGTTGTTGGGTGTTCTTGTCTCTTTACTTTGAGCAACTTGTCCATCTTTGTTTGGGTTTCAAGTCCCATCAAAACCTAATGGTTTCGATTCCATTCAAAACCTATTTCTCCACTAATCAAAAACTATATTCTTCAAAGCAAACTAAATATAGACTCAAACTTTGTAAGATTCATTAGGAAAATTCTTCTTCTCAACCTCACCTTTATATTCATTTTTCAACCATAAACTTAGAGGTAAATTTGAGCTCATTTTTCTTTTCAATATGCATGCTTTGTTAGGCATGCAAGATCTCAACAACATAGCAAGGCTTGATTCAAGTTAATATTTTTTATGTACTTCATTTTTTCTTTCTTTCATTTGTTTCTTTCAAAATGTGTAGATGAAATGTCACTTTTCCTACTACTCATCATTAATCTATTATAATGATTAATGCACAATAATATTTTTGTTTTAAATTTAAAACAAATGACTCCATGCTCCACACTAAACTTGAAATGTGAGGACAATTTATTCCCTATCAAATGAAAACTATGTGACAATGAGATTTTAAAATGCCTTTGATTTTATTCCTTAAGAAAATTTATAAACTATGAGAAATTTCTATTATCCATTTGTTAAAAAAACTTCTTAAATAAGAGAAAAGGCCACATTGTTGAGTAGGACCATAAGTTTCAAGATGAGATATTTTGATAGTAGTACACTTTTTTAAGTAAACCATGATAAAATAACTTATTCTAAAAGGTTTATGCTTGTACTACAACAAGTACGGAATACTATTATACAATATTTTATCAAAAGATATATATGATTGGATAATGTTATTGACAAGTTTAGGATCACTTTAATTTATATATTATACTATTTTTAAATATGTACAAACATAAATTATTTCAAAATAAATATTTCCCTCCAATAGAATATGTCAAATAAAAAATGTTATTTTATCATAAAATAATTTTATTAGTTGTTTTTTTCAACTATACTTTCCTAAAAAATAAGTAACCTAATAAATTTATATTAAGTACTAATACTATGTTAAAATGGTTAATAATAATAATAATAATAACAAGTGCCACATAGTGGCTAGTACTTTCCTTTATAGTATTTTAAATTTAATAAAATAAATGTAATTTTTGTTAACATGAATAAAATTAAATGTGAATTTTCTTAATTATAGTATTAACATAATATTTAAAAATGTCACATTAATGTTAATTTTTATTAAAATAATATAAATAATTAATCATTATAATGTAAATTGTATCATAATGCATGCCTATGTTCTAACTTATGGAATAAAAGATAGTTACATGAATTTATATTTTAAAAAAAAAAAATCAAATGACGGGCCATTTTTCTATGGCACACTCATATATCTGCTTGTGGAAATAATTGTATGAATGTGTTCATTTACATATGCATATAGATAAATATGCATGCATGCAATTGAGATTTCCATGTGTTATACAACTTGCTGGTATAGATGTGTGTAGATATTGGTTTGCGTGTTGGATATCTATGCATATATGCATACACAATTCAATATTTACAACTATTTGTGAGTTTTTCTAAAGAGAATGTTATTTTTATCTTGTTTACAATGTTCTTAGTGCATAGAATATCTTGACAGAGTTTTGTGCAGATATATGTGTTGATGATGTATTTGTCTATGTAACTATCATGTTTGGCTAACCATCTAATGCTTACTAAGTGTTCTTGCTACTACTTTGTGATCTGTAATGATAGTGCCATGCTGGATGTGGATGTAGTATGCTTCTTTCCTATAATGTTTCTTATGTATGTTATGCAGCTCAATCCACAACCCAGTGTTGAACAATGCATTTTTGAAACTACTACAATCTGCTCACTTATTTTGGTGAGTTTTAAATAGAAAGTATTATTGCAACCATTGGCAATATAAGTAGCACATACATAAGACAATCTTCGCATATTAGGTTGTACAAAGTGACACTTGTTTCTTGTGTGCATGCAAATCAAAAAGCTCAAGTTATAGAGGTTGCCTTCTTTTCTGTAAGTCAGAGTTGATTGTTGTTCTCTAAATAAATTAGGGTATATTTTTCCTTTCTACTTTTCCAACATGTCCCCTGTGATAATTTTTTTCTAGTTCTTCTCTTCGAAAACATGTTTGCGGTTTGCATGTGATTCTTAGCATGAATTTATTTCTATGCGTCTTTGTATGGCATAAAATTTCCACCTATGTTTGCAACAGAATAAAATTCTTAACATAATAAAGTCTTCTTTTTATGGTTTGTTGCTTGCTATCCTAGTTTTTTTCACCCATAATGCACCTCTTTAGAAAGGCTTAGATTTGGCTCAGAGGTTAGGCATATAGAAGTATTGTACTGAATAGCAAGCAACTAAATTGCTTGCCTCAACTTTGTAGACCTACCTTTGTATTTTGCTACAAACTACAGGATACATATCGACAATTACAGTGCACTATAAATCAAACAAGATGATCTTCTCCAACAAAACTATTCATTATCGTCATCATCAATAGTTGCTCTTCTTTACAGTAAGTGAATTGCTTCTCCTTTCCTCTTCACCACTATGCATATAGAATCTGGACCCTCTCTTGATTCACTTCATTATCATTTTGTATATGTGACATGTAATTGTCCTATTACATATATTTTGCTTATAAATTATACAACCACTTAAATTTCATGTTCTAGCTATTGCTTGCCAATAAAGCATGTTTACAGTACCAAAGTTCACAATTTCCTTCTATGTAGGTTTATCCCACTGAAATGATTTTAGATTACAGCTACATTGTATTCGTATACAAGATGTAATGCTCCCCAAAAATGCTAAATCACTTTACGATCCCACATTTACATATTGTATGTCCTTCACCTATATTCCATCTGTACATAATGGAAACAGGTCTACTTATATTTTTTTCCATTTCTCATTTCACAACTCCATGTCAAATTATAAACAATGTATAATGTTCATTTCCACTTAACAAATTCCCTCATATGCCATACCATTGCCTTCAACATTCACGAAAGTGGTGCACAATTAATGTTACTGCTCAGCGGCTTGCTCATAGCCAATGATGCTCCATAACCTGATATGCTAGGCTAGAGAGCAGGATTCCTTTTATGTGTCCAGACTCCAACCCATTCCATACACAAGGAAATTCTACATTTTATTTACTTACTTTGTTCTACTACAACTCCATTGCCTCTCATTTGTAATTAATTCTATAAGTCTTTATATTTTATCATTTTTTTATTCTCTACTAATCAAAACAATTGTCCATCATAGGCCTTTTCATCTGATTAGATCTTTTATTGAGTCATTAGCGGCCGAAACATTGCTCTCACCATTGATCATAGTGGTGGACAGCTTATTTTCTTGCTCGGGGGTTTGGTGAGAGTGCACGATGCTCCATGAGCCAATATGGTAGGGTCGAAATCAGGCCTTGTTTTGTTTTGGCCATAGTGTATTTTCCCACACACCAAGTATGGCTAAATTATAATCACTCCATTCAATAGAACTGTAGCTATGAGTTTTACCTTCCCACTTTCATGGTTGTTATGCAATAAAATAGTTAATGTTGTGTCACGGTTCATTCTATTTTTGCATAATCACCACAGTAAACTTCACACTTTTTTGTTATTCTTGCAGAACATATTCTAGCCATAATGCAGTGTTTGATGAACTAATCTATTACAAACAACCTTTCAAAATAATGATAGTGACTTGAAAATCAATGACAATGGTCAAATGGACAATCATATCCTCATGTACGATATATTGATTGCAATAAGAAATATTCATTTCGCCATTGATCAGAGTGGTGGGCAATGTATATTCTTGCTTAGGGGTTTGGTGAGAGTTGATGAGGCTCCATGACCCAATATGGTAGGGTGGAGAGAAGGCCTTATTGTGTTGAGTTTTATTTTATAGTTTTTATGTACAGATTGCTATCTTTCTCACATAGGATTCTCAAAAAAATTCAAATGTTTTAGGTTGTGGTTACAATGTACTAAAATAGTTCATCTTATAAACTTTATGTTAGCCTACATTAACCATTGTTGATAATTGATCTCTTGCTTAAGCTATATCGTTCCATAGAGGAGGTCAGGAAAATAGAGTGGTTGTACAAGAGGCCAGCGAAATGTCATCCGCATTGATTGTTGTATGGTTTTCATGTAATGGTGATTGTGCAAGTAATATATGTTTTAAAGTCCTCATTAAACAAAATGAATATCTGTGCAATTATTGATAACGTACTTTTCAGTCTCATTCTTTGGGTTTATGTTGTTGTTGAAGGTAGCTATGGAGGCTAGTGAAACAGCATCAACATTAATTGTTGTACAGAAACCACGTAGTGTTGATGGTGCAAGTAACATTTGTTTTAAATTCCCTGACATACAAAAAAAATGTCTGTCTAGTTATCGATAGCGTATTGTTTGGTTTCATTGTCTTGGTTTCTATTGTTGTTGAAGGTAGCTGTTAGCATTGCAAGCTTCTTTGGGAATCACTTTGAAGGTGGTTGGATTTTATCTTGTGTTCTTTTCATGCGTTCATGGTTGCAAAAGCTATAGGTTCTAATAAATTTGTGTTCATTTTTTGCAAGCAGTGGAGAAAGAATGGAGGGAAGAGATAGCAAGTGAGTAGAGATGCAATTGAAGGAAGCAGGAAGAGGTGTATAATTTTTATTCTTCCACCCCCATCATTTACTTGGTCTTACTTATTTCTATAATCTCTTCATATTCGCAATTGCTCCAAAGAACATGCTTCTCCTTTAGGAGAGAGAGTTCAAGAAGTGGGATGTTGATATTCCAGTATAGATGCTAAATAGATGAATGAGCTTTCAAACAACTATCTGTTGAGGGTCAAAACAACACAACAACATTAAAAATAATATTACTATTCTATTTCTCCTGGAAGAGAAAGAAAACACATGGAGATCTAACTCCCAAGGTCCTGGTAATTGGTTCTCAATTATGCTGATTTCACTCAGTCTTTGATATAACTATAACATTTGTTCAAGGGGCCTTTGTTGGTAATAAGGAACAAGACTACACAACATCAAGTAGTCTACGTTTGGGGAGTTTTAAATAAAAGAAAAAGATGAAATAGAGCTTTTAATCAAAGAAACATTAGTAAAATCCTTTCATATTTAGACATGCATATCAATAATGAGTGTTTATTCCACCTAACCATAACTACAACAAGATGCAATCCATAGAATAAACTATGCTACTACATACATCCATAATGCTAATTTAGATACCATCAATATTCACTAAACTTACTTTGAACAAACAAATCACTCACTCATCATCCAAAACACAGATCAAATGAATACAATAACAATTTAATTCACAGATAATCCAATGATATGATCTTGAATCCAATTCCTTCTATTGACTTTCATCAAATAAGGAACAATTAAGCACAGCAAAATCATTGGTGTATGGATTGATCATGTACCATTAACCTTATCAAAATAGATCCAAACTTTAAAATCATGACATGAAAACATATGAAAAACTGTAAAATGACCCAGTGTTACTGAACTTTAGAATATTTCTCTAAAACATTTAAATCCTAGAACTAGTTTCTATCTTCTATCATCAGGTGGCTGATCTTTTTTCAATTAGATGACCTTTACAAATTAGATTTTAATAGTACATATAGGGTGCCACATGCACGAGTTTCTCAATTATCAATCAAGATCCACAATTCATGGAGTTGAAACTAAACACAAAAGTAGACTCAGGAACCCCTATTTCAAGGTTGATCACTATGTTGTGCCAACAAGAAATCTGATATTCTAAGAAGAGAATGAAACTGGTAGATCAAGCTCAGAGTTTCGCTTATGTCAAAACCCACAAAAAGAGGAGAAGAGAAAATAGAGTATGGTGAAAAGAGTTAGTCACTTTTGCACTGAATGCTCAAGGATGTACTCGTAAAAACTAGAGAAAACCTGTTGAAGAGTACCCAAATTTGGCCCATCCAACCAATCACCTTCAAATTTGATTCTTTCAAATTATGCGGAAACCAACCTTTGCATCTCCTTTAGCTTGATTAGCTCCTTTCTGGAAGTTCTTACCTCCTCCTAGATATCCATAAACTGATCTAACAATAAATTCTCCCCATCATCTCCCTTTTGCATAATCTCTTCAAACCTACCCCTGCATTTCTCCCTTAGTTTATCCAAAGATAGGCCTTCTTTGTTTGAGGAATCTAAGTTGATTAAAATGGCCACAATTGTCTCCAATTCAACCATCTGTTGATTCAAGTCTTTACTCATTTCTCGGACTTCTTCTTGATGTCCATGCATAGCCCTAGATTTATATCTTATGATGCTCACAGTTTTTTCCACAAAATCCACATTACCATGCTCAAGAATTGAATATTCCAACAATGTGGACTTGGGAACTTTGCTGACATCTTCAAGCCTTTTAACATATTCCTTATATTCATCATCCTGCTTATCCAGATCCTTGACCTGCTGGTCTAGATCCTCTGCCAATTCAAGAGCAGTCTTATGAATCTTAGAACCTTCAACAAGAACATCATCAACCTCCTGGTTGAGCTTATCCAACCATTTATCCATCATTCTTACCTTGCTCTTCATTTGAATCAAATCATCTACTTCCCTCTTTGTTAACAAAATAGGGGATTCAGGAAGAGCAGCTTGTTGAGAAATGGGACTTGAAACATCTTTGAAAAGACCATGGAGCTGATCCAATTGAGCCTTAAGCTCATCCTTCCTTTGTTTATCCTTGATCATCCGGGTTTTAGTTGAAGAGGCCACAATATCAATTAAACTCATCTATTGGTTTCTTATAGGATTTCCCAAATTTATTGCCCCCAGCTAATAATCAGTGATTTGCATATCATCACGGCTCTTCTCCATTACAGGTATAGCACATTCAGCAACAATCTCTCAGCATCAGTGAGCCTAGTAGAGTGAAGAACTCGGGCCTTCTTTTTAGGTTTCTCTTTCCCAATCTCTTTCATCATTTCTTCCCAATTCAATGGCTATGGTTGGACAACTTGTTTTCTTTCCAAGTCCAATTTTAACCAAGTAGGAGCAATAGGAGTAGTGGCCGCCTGGGCTGAAGAAGAAGCAATAGTAGTGGAAGACAGTGGTTGTAACAATGTAGGCCCAAGCTAAGAATCAACTTCTTGCACATTTTGTTGATTACTTTGTTCCTTTTCCTATGATAACCTTTATGCTTGCTCTTTATCCTTCTATTCTTGCAGCTTTTTAGCCTCCATCTCCTTCTTTAAACATTCCTCTTCCTCTTTATTTTTCTCTAGCATTTGATCCCGCTGCTTCTTCAACTCTTCAACATAGTCCCATTCCTCCTTGGACTTCTTTTCATATTCAACAATCTCAACAGCCTCTCTTTCCATTTTCAAATGCTCTTGCTCTTCCTTTTTCCTATAAGCCTCTTCTTGTGATTTGAGCTTAGATTCAATAGCTTCTTTTTCTCTTCTTTGTTCGGCCTTTTCAAGGTTATGAATTTTTTGCTGCATTATCAACTTATCCCTTTCCTCTTGAATTTTGAGCTCCTGCTCCTTTTGTTGTTGTTGTTGATCCAATTCATTAGCCTTAACCTTATCTTCCAACTCCTTTTGCTTGGTTGCCAACTCAGATTGTGCCTTGGCCTCCTCTTCCTGTTGCTTAGTTGATGCCTCAGCTTGTTCCTTAGCATCAGCTTCTCTTTTCGCATCTTCAAAGATTTTCCATTGATCTTCTTTAGTCAATATGTGTTAAGTCCCTACATCATCTGTCATATCAAAAGATGTTAATGTCAGATGCCCTTTATCTGATGCAGTCTTCTCTGTATCTGTTTCTATGTTATGTATCTCAATTTCATCCTCCATTCGCTTTAAGACCTATGCTTCATTATGGAGGGCTCCCTTTGGTGATTCTTGACCTAATTCTTGTGCATCAAAGGGCTAAGTAGGTACCTCCCCTACAAGAGATGTAGAAGCACCTACCTCCACAATTGTTTCATCTTCTTGTCCCTCTAGAAGGTCTTGAGAAACCACCTCTTTTGTATTAGAAGGCATAAACTCTAAAGGCTCCTTAGGTGCCATCCTTCTCTTTGCTCTTTTACATCCTTGAGTGGTGCATGCAACTTTCCTCTTCTTAAATGATGGAGCCTCGACCTGATTAGCCCTCAAACTCACCCATTGAATACTCCTATCGAGCATCGGTCTTGCAATATGCATTATGTCAATTGTCTCATCAACATTCCAATCTATTGATCAAGATCCTTAGTACCAATCTTTTCTGCATCATACCTGGGATCCAAAACCATCCCATCATCATAAAATGTTTCTGGAATGTCTTCCTTTATCCCAAACTCAACCATAAGTAGGATAGGTATCCTTTTGTAATTCCTTTTCCTAAGGTCATATTCATCTTGCAAGTCCTCCCAAAAATCCTCCAACAGATTAAAGTGCTTCTCAAAGACACTGGGAAGCAAAGCCCTCATCTTGTGCTTAGGGTCATAGTATTTCCTTGCAGTATACAAGCCCAACTTTAAATAAACTAATTCATCACAAACGGCCTTAGCTGCCTGAATGTGTGGATAGCTAAAAGCTCCCAGCTTCATTGGAAACTTATGGCACCCAATCTTGTGTTTGTTGCTAAACTGGAAATTCACAGCCAAGGCTTGATAAATAAACTCCATTTAAATGATCCTATCACCACAACATCTAGGTAACAAATGGGGGTGACCATCAAATCTTGCTAACCTGAAATAAGTGAATGTGGGGTACTGGATAAACCAATGCCCCCATTCATTCACAAAATCCATTGCCTCCCTACTAAGCCTATACCTAGCATCACCATTAAGCTTGTTAATAATGACATAAAGAAAGGCATCATTAACCCTTCTATAATGTTGCTCTAATGCCTGCAAGGTGCGCTAGCTGTAATACTCCCACACTCTTTTCTGTTCTTGGGCTTCCCCCAATATACCTATTGTTTGAAGTCCAAGAAAAATCCCTACTCGAGCAGTTACATAAACTACATAGGAGGTCATAAAGAAACACTTGGTTTCTCTCACTTTTATCATTTGATTGTGAATGTTGTCTGATACTATAATTGACCAGTCAAATTGTTGCCTCGCATCTAGAATAGTTTGAACGAAAGGAAACATCCGTTCTTTAAACAGTGAAGCATCCCTTTTACCAAATACCCTAGAAAGGAACATGATTATATCTGCAATTTCTTTACTAAAGTCTACCCCCTTAGGCTAGTCTAGAAGCTTGGTCAGAGACTTCTTTTCCACCCTCATCCAAGTCTTATTCATGTGAAACCTATTCCTCTCCTTATTATCACTGTAAAGATTCAAAGCCTCTACCTCATTCAATTGCTTAGGATTCTTGGAATCAGGTATATCAAACAGGAATTTGATCATTGGAGGCGTGAAGTCAATAATGACATCACCCTTTACATCCACACACTACCTAGTAGCAGGGTTATATGCTCTAGCTGCTGCAAGAATCAACTCCAGACATTGGACAGATAGGGGGAAGAGTGCAACATGTGCCAACTCGGATTGAACAATCCTTTCTGTCCTTCCTATGACCTTCTCCTCTGTGAATGTCTCCTCATGCAATTCTTCATAGTTAAAAGGACCCAAATTAGTGTCATTAATATTAGCCCAGTCTGAATCAACTTTGCTAGTTGTAAGGACAGCCTCCCTATGCCTACATCTCAAGGTATATAGAAGTTTCTCCACCTTGATCTTCTTCGGTCTAACTCCTTGCCATGAAGTTTCACCTGGTTGGCTTCTCTAAGAGGCCTCATCTGATGCTCTTGACATTTCTTAATTCCTACAGTAATTTCCTATATTAGATGAACAAAACATCTAAGTTAGTCAATCAAATTATCCCTCCTCCATCCTCCCAAGATAATATTGTACTTGGTCAAACAATGCCTATATCAAAGGAAGAACCGTAGAAGTATTAGGCATAGTTAATGTTTCTTATCGTGCGGTGGGGCCGACATCAAAACTGGACAAGGAGTAAAATAGTGTCAAAAGCGGGATCAGAATCCGGACCAAAATAGGGTCAAAGACAGGATGGGAACGGGAATCAGACCAGAACAAGGTCAAAGGCAGGACAGGAATGGGAATTGGACCAGAACAGGGTTGGAGGCGAGACGGGAATGGGAATCAGACCAGAAACAAATATTAAATACCAAGTTCAACTTCCCCTTTGGATCTGGTCCCTACCAAAAGTAAAGGCAGAGTCAGGGTCGGAACGATATCCGAACTAGAAACATTGAAAGAGTTCCATATTTAGATTTGGTTCTAGACCCGCCTCTGACAGAACAAAAGAAAAACTTAGGATCAAAACAAACAACTCCTAAGACCCAACCAAACAACCAAAGGCCAACAAAACAAAACAAGAAGGGGGACCCATTTTATTCTAGAATAAAACAAAATGGGGTGGTTATGCAAGGCATAACACTGTGAAGATGAAGAGATTATAAGACTGGCTAAGACAATGGGAACATTGATTTCACCATTCATCACAGTACTGGCCACCCAATATTAGAGAGTAGGCCTCTTTTTTTTTTGTTCCATTTTATATTTGCTATGCCTACAATTGAATTGCTCACTTGAACAATACTATTCATTGGCATCATCATTAAAAGTTGTACTTTATGGTAAGTAATTGCAATGGTTTGGTGATAGCCAATGACACTCCATGATCCAAAATGGTAGGGTGGAGAGCATGCCACCTTTTTTGTTTACACACCTCAATGCATTGCAACTAGAAGGTTTGGCCTTTGCAGTAAAAATTTTGCATAGGGATGTGGGTATTAGTTTTTAGCTTTCTATTGTGATGGCTATAATGGAATAAAATAGCTAATTTTATAGAGTTCATTCTATTTTTGCATAATCAGCATACTAAACTTTACACTTTTTTGTTATTTTTGTAGACCATATTCTAGCTATAATGTGGTATTTGATGGACTAATTTCTTAGAAAAACCTTTCACAATAATAATAGTCGCTAGAAAATCAGTAACAATGGTCAATTAAATAATTAGATCCTAATGAACTCTATATTGATTGTAATAAGAAATATTCATTTCACCACTTATCAAAGTGGTAGGCAATGTATATTCTTTCTTGGGGGTTTGGTGAGAGTCCACCGGGCTCCATGACCCACTATGGTAGGGTGGAGAGCAGGCCTTATTGTGTTGAGTTTTATTTAATATTTTTATGTGCAAATTGCTATGTATCTGACATAGGATTCATAAGAAAATCATATGCTTTAGGTTATGCTTACAACATAGTGAACTAGTTGATCTTATACACTTTATGTTAGATTCCATTGGGAATTTTTGATTATTGTTCTCTTGCCTAAGCTATAGCATTCGAATATTGACAAGGTGTTGTCAAAAAGGCTATGTTGTTTCAATTTTTGATAGTGTTGTGTTGAGTTGTTGTCAATTCCCTCTTGCTCTCCCTTTATGCTTTGCATTTTGTGCTTGAATTTTTAAATTTCCTTTTCGATCATTTGATTTCTCTTCTCTATTGGGAGAAATAATTCAAGAACTTGGGTGTTAATATTCTAGTTTATATGGTAAATAGATGGACAACCTTTGCGAATCAAGTTCAACCAACTATGAAGATGAAGTGATTGTAATTGTGGTTATGAATCAACATCCCAGTTCTTGAATTCTCTTTCCCAAGGGAGAAAAGTCGATGACACTCCATGAGCCAATATGGTAGGCTAGAGAATAGACCTGCTTTTCTATGTCCATACTTCAATCCATTCCCTACATAAGGTATTCCTAGATTTTATTTACTTATTGTGTTCTATTGCAACTATATTGCATCATCTTTGTAATTAATTGTATAAGTCTTTATATTTTCTGATTTATTTATTATGTATCGATGGTGTGTGTTTATCACACTAACACTTTTCTTTTATTCTTGTAGACCATGCTGCAGCAATAATACGGTGTTTCATAAACTAATGTGTTACAAACAACCTTCCTAAATAATGATAGTGACTGTAAAATTAGCATCAATGGTCAAATAGACAATCATATCCTAATGTACTCTATATTGATTGTAATATGCAATATTCATTTCACCACTAATCACAGTGGTGGCCAATCTATTTTCTTGCTCAGGGGTTTGGTGAGGGTCCATGAGGCTCCATGACCCAATATGGTAGGGTGGAGAGCAGGCCTCATTGTGTTAACTTTTACTTTATATATGTATGATCGCTATCTTTCTGAAGTGGGAATCGGAAAAAAAATCATATGTTTAAGCTTATGGTTACAATGGACTAAAATAGTTGATCTTATACACTTTATGTTAGATTCCATTGGGCATTATTGATTATTCTTCTCTTCCTTATACTCTACATCACACAAACAATTAAATTGTTTTAACCAAAATTCATCTACAGTACTTCGTTGGTGGCTATGAAAAGATCCTTAGTTTGTATCATTAAGAATTGATGCAGTTGTCAAATTATGGGGTGTCCTTATATAATCATGAATACAACTAATAGTATGCCACAATTATTATTTCCAATCTAAATACTCATTATTAATGTTATCAATTATTTAGACATTCAACCTTATCCATAATAATATTATATTTTGATTAACTAATGAAACTTAATGATATTGATATTATTTTTAGATTGTTTTAACTATAATTGATCTAGGGTTCTTTGTTACTAGCTATGAAAAGATCCTTAGTTTGTATCATAAAGAATTGATGCAATGACTAAATTATGGGGAGGGCTTATATAATGATGTAGTTGCCAAATTATGGGGTGTCCTTATATAATCATGAATTCAACTAATAGTATGCCACAATTATTATTTCCCATCTAAATACACATTAGTAATGTCATCAATTATTTAGACATTCAAACTTATCCATAATAATATCACATTTTGATTGACTAATGAAACTTAATCATATTGATATCACTTTTAGATTGTTTTAACTATAATTGATCTAGGGTTCTTTGTTACTAGCTATGAAAAGATCCTTAGTTTGTATCATAAAGAATTGATGCAATGGCTAAATTATGGGGTGGGCTTATATAATGATGAGTTTGACTAATTTTATGTCAATATTATTATTTCCCAACTAATTGCACATTAGTAATGTCATCATTTTAGACATAGAACCCTATCCATAATAATATTATATTTCAATTAACTAATAAAACTTAAGAATATTGGTATTACTTAATGAAATCATTTCAAATTTAATAATAATATTTTTCTTTAATAAACAACTTAACTACATAATATTATTATTTTCCCCGCCAAACCAATTACCAATAATACATTTGATGTTATCACCAAATAATTAATTGAATGTTAATACAATTGTTCTTCAACCAAACCTCTATATGTTTATATATATATTCTACAAAGTTATTTCTTCACCAACTATTGCTTACACACTTTATCCTTTATATACATATCCTCCATTCAGCCCATTAGGGTTAACACCCTCCTTCGGTCCCCATTATAATTTAAAATAAAATAATGATGTTAAACTCTAAGGTAAAACGGGATGCAATATTGTTACCACTCAATCACTTTAATTATCGTCCATAATATATCTAGCAATCCATTGTATTGTTCGTTTGATTCCCTAATGTGTAACTATATTATCTACATCTGCACATAACTACTATGCCCACTCATGCCATTCACATTCAAATGTTTTCCCACAAACACCTACACATCATTTGCCTTTCATGTCCCTCTCCAAATGTCCTATATAAAGATTTGTGCTGCAGATGTAATTTAAATCATGTGCAATTAATTTTCTGCACATAATGTGGCTATGGCGTGTTGTCCATGTATCCAAAAAAAGGGCTGAGTTTGCATGTTAAATTTTAAAAGCAGCCAATGAAAATATTAAAAGGAAAAAGCAGTGGTGAAAATGGATGGTCAATAAGTGTCTTGCATACCTCTTCAACAATGTAAACCGTTGATCACCAAATTCAGCTTGGCTCTTTTCAAATAGAGTCTAAATATAGGCAAAAATAATAATTCAAATTTTTGAAAATAGGCAAAATAATAACGAGGACTAACTGCAGTTATGCTATATTCATGGATGCAGCCCTGCAGGTGCATCTATGCGGCTGTATATGGGGCCGGATAGCCATTTCCGCGTATAAACAGTGTGTGTTATAAGTTTTAATAACTGTCGTGTTATATGATTGATGTATGGCTTTTTTCTTTCACTGACTGATGCATGGCTTTTTGCTTTCCCTCCTCTACATCTACAACTATATATTTTCTTCCCCATTCCCCTGCTTCAATAGTAGATTTCATTATCACGCATAGGGTGCCTTTCTCGATTTATTTGTTGTGATCCATCGAACCAGAGTGCAGAATTCGAAGAAACAGCAGCTGTAGAGCCAGCTGGTGGACCAGAAACTGGGGATTTGTCTACTATGGATTACTTTTCCATCATCCTTATCATACTAATATGTATGATCTTTATTTTTCTCATGGTTTTGCTCTTCCCTATACGACCTTCTACTCTTCTTCCTCATGCGCAATCTCTGCCACTTTCCCAGATCAAATGATCATCCCTCACTTCTCTACCGCCTCCTCTCATCCTTCACATCTCTCCCTCTACCACATCATCCGTCGCTTCTCCTCCGTATCTTCTCATCCTTTTGTGAAGTCATTTTCCATTTACTTGCTCGCCCTAACATTCAGATAGACGTAGTATTTTGTAGTCCCAGGACATAAAGTAGTCTCACCTATGCATATGGTGCAGTATTAAATTTGTAATGGCATTTTTTTAATAAATAAAATAACACTTTATAGTGTTTTGATATATTTCCTCTGATTGTCTTCCTAACATTGTAATAGAAAGGATTTTTTAATAAATAAAATAACACTTTATAGTGTTTCGATATATTTCCTCTGGTTGTCTTCTTAACGTTGTAATAGAAAGGAAACTAGTCGGGCCATAAAAGTAACATTACAACTACATTGAATTGCAAACGATTTCTATTATTTGCTGGAAATTGTGTTGCAATTGATACAAGTTGGGAAAAAATAGTTTTTGCAAATTAATATGTGAGCAGAGTCTAAATATATATGTTTTCGGTGATAGGGAAGAATTGAGGTATCTATTGGGGACACCATGAAAAAATTGTTGTCTCCAATCAATTTATAATGGCGAAAATAGCACTTTATAGTATTTTGATAAAAAAAATTATGGTTGTCTTCTTCTGTTCAAGAATTTAAAGTTTTCAATGTCTGCTTATTTTAAAACGTTTTATATAATTTTGAAGTGATGTATGAACCTCACGACCATGCAATTCATTGAACATGCCATGCATGATTGTATTTCAATATAAGGAAAATAAACTACTGTTTATAAGTGCATGTTATTCCCTCCTCCATATAAGGTAAATAAACCACTGTTAGTTTTTTCTATTTATTAGATGCAGTGGTTGCAACCTCTATAAAATATTATCTTTTTTGTACTTTTGGTCAGAATAATATGAATCAATAGGATATTTGTGTGCAACTAATTTGTGTTTAACACTAATAAAATTAATAAATACAACAAAAATATTTTAAATTTATAAAATTAATAAATATAATAGAAATTAAAGCAAACAGAAATCTAAACAAACAAACATAAATTAGAATACAATTTTGATAGTTTTTTTAGTTAACATAATCTGATAAACTTAGATGTTCTTAAATATATGTTAATTAATTGTTCAACTCAAGATTTTTGGTATGTGGGTTATCAAATTAACAATTAAGTTTAAGAATAATTGGTTTTAGAAAAATAAATTTAGAATTTGAATAGGGTGGATTAGGCTGCACTATTTGACCTAGTTTAAAGTGGGAAAATTCTAAGAATGATGATTAGTCTACATTACGGGGATTTTTACTAGCTTTTTGTTAGTGGATTTAGGGATAAGTATTAATTTGTATATCAAATGGATCAAACTGAGTGTCACAACCATATATTACATGCATATACACAAAGTAGCATAGAACATTGGTTTAAAAGTTGAGGAATGCACTCTTATACCTTAGATTTTACCTCCACTTAAGTGTACATGCAAATCTACTTGAACATAAATTCTTAAGTGAATTGAAAGAAATAATCAAATTATAAATACATTTTTATAAATTTTAAATCTAACGTGTACCTCTTTGTTCTTGTTATTGAATAGAAGATCTATGAACCTATCACTAAACATGATAATGGAGAAAATGAGTAGAGAGTGCATATCTAAGATATAATTGTGTGTAAAATTGTTGTACTAGAAAATGCACAAAGGATTCCCCTATGTTGCTCTAAGAGAGAGAAAGTATGAGTACATAGAATCTACAAAAGAAATGTTACATTTCCTCGCAAGAGGTAAAACCAAGGGAAAGAACCAAAAGAAAATTGTGACATGACACACATAAACACAAATCATGTAAATAATTACTATATAAAATTATACAAAATGTAAGTAATAGAAAAGGGGGTCAACCTTGATAGAGATCAATGGTGTATCATCGAGATAAGTGTGTTTCCTATGATATTTAATATGAAAACATCTTCAATATATATGGTGTCACAATGAATTTATGGTGATTTTGATGATGGATACTCATGAAGTATCTCTTGATGAACAAGAATGTGATGCAAAGGTTGCAATTCGATTGTTATTTTGGAGAAATAGGGTAATATTATATCCCTCACGTTAGTGCTTCTATTTTATAAAATTATTTTGTAACTTTCAATAGTTATTTCTTTCTCAGAACTTTGAGCCTTGTAATGAAAATGTATAGTTAGCAATGCAACCTTTGTAATTTGTATATCATATTGACTCTCTTAAGGGGCCATTAATTTTATTGTTATATTAATCAGATTTCTAGTTTCAATCATCATATCACCATATTTTATGTTATTGATGCTCTTTTGTGCATATATAAGGGTCCATGATACTCATGTTTTATTCCTTTATCATTAACACGGATTTTTAGTATGCTAAATGTAGTCTAGGAATAGTCAAGAAAAGTCATATAACATTTGGCCATAACTAGATTTGGGAGGATATACTCTTCACATGGAGAATTTAAGCATTTTTTCAAAGATTTCATCATCATCTTTGGATCATGTGAAAAACTAAAAAACCTTCAGTCTTCTTATTATATATTCCTATATAGAATGGGAAGTAATAGTGGTCACATTTTTGGTGTTGTTTCTTCCCAAGGGGGAGAAATATTGTTCAAAATTCATGGATTAGCTTTAGCATCCAATATCGAGCAGCTACTACTACTACAAGAATCATCTTGAGCTAAGGTTGCATGGTTTCTCTTCTCATCTCAATTTTAGAGGGATTATTTCTTTGCATGAAGTTATTTACTTCTCACATTTTAGGGGGTCACATAAACCTTCTCTCTTTTCTCTCCTATAGGGAGTAACATTAATTATATTTATGTGTTAGAATTAGTCCTTGGGGGTCATGATGAGTCCTCCTATCTATATCTTCTTCACTTGGGCATTCACATTGTATCATTTCTCTTTTGGGGAGTGGTTTTATTCGCACTGATTTTTCTCATTTACTCCTTTTTTTAAAAAGCTGCATATGATTATCTAACATGGCCTAGTAGCCAAGACTCATCTCATCTTATATACATTACTCCCTAATTTTCACTTAAGGGGGAGTGTTGGTTTAAATAGTGGCATTATCTATTTAGTTAGCTTTTAGCCTACCTAGGAGATTTCTATTCACACTAGTTAAGTTTGTACTCAGGTACTTTTACTTTTTATCTCACTTCATGGTTGAGACACATGTACATTCACTTATTGAGACACCTATTGCATGCATAATTTCCACTTTCTCACACACTTTTTAATTGAGCTCACAAGTGTTGCACCTTTGGAGAGGTAGTTAGCTGCTAAGTCTTAACTTTCTACCTCCTTTACCTTGCATATATAAGAAATTATTTTTTGTATATTTTATACATAATTATTGTAGCTGCATTTGAAGACTCTTATTGCAATTATGTCATATTGACATTTGTGTCTCTCAAAATCTATGAATTTATTTTATGCATTTACAATTTTTATCTTAGAATATCCCTTAAAATTTATTAGTTAATTCATTTGTTTTCATATTTCTAACACAAATCATATTATTATCAATAAGATCTTGGAGCTTATGTTTTAGTGCTACATGTACCTACTTGTAGTATGTTTTATAATTTGATAGTAGTCATTAATTAGCAATTAAATATAGGGGAAGTTCTTCAAGATCAATTGATTTCATGAAAGGTAAAGTAACAATCCAATTTTATAAAAGTAATTATAATGCCACATGTGGGTAGTGTTGCAATCAACTAAAATTTTGTTGGCCTTTTATTTTTACATTGATAATAAATTTACCTTAGATTTATATCAAAATATATCCTTAGTGCCTCTATATTTTAGATTTTATTTGAAACTAAACTTATGGGAATAAGGATGGGTATTAAAGGTTTCATAGTGTAGGAGGTTTCTATTTAATAATTTAGAATCATAACCATGTATATGCATTGGCATGCAAATCTAAAAATGAATTGTAAATATTAAAAAATATATTTTCGCTAATGATGGGAAGGAGATTTAAAAAAACCCATGAAGTTAATTTTATAATGGTTTCAAAAACTCATATTAGCTTAGCATGATTTACAACTAATTGAAAAGTATTTAATTTTTTGAAATGTTTAAGCAATTAAAAGCAATGGTAGAAAAACAATCATTTAGAAGTATATCACTCTCTTTCCATTAAAACATCACCTCAGAAACATAGACAACATTATAAGTTAATGAAAATTCAATGCAGAACAATCCAGACTGCACAATTCAGATATCTTTGCATACTTCAATTGTCATTTCAGAGAAATAAAATCATAGATAGGAAGCTGAAAACTACATTTTATGTGATGTTCTATTATGTAGGGATCTGTATTATTGTCTTAAGTTTGGCTTGGTAATTTATTCTAGGTATTTTATTTGTGGTGTCTACTTTTCTTATGGACTATTGGTTTTCCTTTGGTCTATTGTAAGGTTATGAGGCCTTCCCAACTTAACTAATTAATTTATCTTACCTTCCTCACTTAGTGGCAATTAGGCTCTTTTTTGAAAACCCATGTGTCTAGAATTTATATAAATATGAAGGAAGAGTCTATGCCATAGAAAAGTTTCAAAAAATATATGATTAGAAAAAAATTTGGGTCTAAATCACTTTATATCCCATCTTCCTTTTTAAATCATCCAAAAGTGCTTAGAGGTCCAAATAGATTCAAAATCCATCGTAACTCAACAACTTAGTTATAATTGAAATCTAAAATTCCCAATTGTTGATATATTGAAGCTATTCCTAGAATGTCACATATTTTATTCAAAGCACTAAGTTTAGGAGGTAGGATTTCTCATTTACTTGTAAAAATTTATTCATGTGTCTTCTATATGTTTTCATGTCATCAAATCTCTAAATCAAAACCCTAAACCCTAAAAGCATTCATATTGTTGTAGGACCTTAAAATGAAATTTGGTTGCCTTAGGCAACTCCACCAAATTTTATTCCCTTAAGCCATGGAACATTTTTTCCTAGGACCTTACTAGACATAGATCCCCTTAAGCCATCCTATCACCCTAAATCATAAATCGATGTCTTAAGGGGTCCTAATATGACATTTCTTAAGGGGATCAAAGAAGTTCTCGAAGTTTGGTGAATAGAGCTCAAGCTCATCTTTGTTTATTTTGCACATTGCAATTAGGTCACTAGCATATATCTATGTGTCCCTTTGAATGTATTCTATTAATTTTTCATTCTTATATTTAGTATTCTTTGAAAACAATGAATGAGATTATAAATTTCAATGTTAGTGTTAAACTTATAATTTCTTCTTAACTACTTTGTCCCACTATAGAGAAATTGTGTCTCTTATCAGGAAATTTGAAAATTTAGATAAATCAATTTATGTCCTCGAATTTAATTAAATTCTATGTCATACTTGATTAATACATCTATTCATTTTGTTGTAGGACCTTGAAATGAAATTTGGTTGCCTTAGGTAACTCCAAATTTAATTCCCTTAAGCCATGGAACATTTTTTCCTAGGACCTTACTAGACATAGATCCCCTTAAGCCATCCTCTCACCCTAAATCATAAATCGATGTCTTAAGGGGTCCTAATTTGACATTTCTTAAGGGGATCAAAGAAGTTCTCAAAATTTCGTGAATAGAGCTTGGTCACTCATCTTTTCTATATTTTGTATATTGCAATTAGGTCACTAGCATATATCTATGTGTCCCTTTCAATGTCTTCTATTAATTTTTCATTCTTATCTTTAGTATTATTTGAAAATAATGAATGAGATTAAATAAATTTTAAGAAAACCCCATAATTTCATTTCTACCCTTCATATTAACAACCCCACACTGGACTCAATTTAATGTGTGTACATGCTATGAATTTTTAATGTTATGGATTTTTTAATGTTATCAATTGAATGGTCTTCAAATGAAATATATTTTGAATTTGTGCATGTTCAATGTGATTTTTAAATAGCTTTCAAATTGTGTGCATTATTTAATTAATTTGTTGATATATATTTTTTAATTGTTTAACATGCAGTTGCCATATCATTGCTCACATGGATCCAATGTTTAATTTAGAGGATTTTATGCCTGATCAAGAAATTTCTATAGATCCTGTACATCCCAATCCACCACATGAATAAAACCCTAGCACACCTCCACATTCTCCACCGCCTAACCCCCCACCCCCTCCTATAGTTGATCAAGATCAATTATGAGAGAATACCCAAGCAAACCTCATTGTCATTCAAGGAAATATAGATCTCATAAAAAATGAGCCTAGAGTCCCTCCCCATCTCGCACGGTTTGCATCTATGATGCAAACTATTGTCGATTATGTTTGATCTATTGATGCGAACCTAGATAGGTTCCTTCAATGGAGAGAAGAGAGGACTTGAAAATTACCAAACAAGCCATGTGCCAATATTTTATTAACCCCCAAACAAACCAGCCAATTCCGCCCATGAAAAAATAATTTCAATTTTATGGTGTAGGAACCTGCAGATAGCTGTGCATTTTTGGGAGAGATGGTGGATGGTGTTTGATAATCCACCACATGGCAACATTGAGGTTCCCTTATACTTTTTGAGAAAGTTATGGGCTAAGTTTGAGTTGGGTAAAAAACCCAACTATTTTGATATGAGGTCATTTCAGGGAGTTGGGTGTGGCATGCCCCAACATAGACTAGGAGCACGTGTTGATCCTCAGTGACGTGCTCCAATTGCTCATATTATTCCTCCTCCTAGTGTTCTCGCTGCATTTTAGTAGCAAACCATGTTATTGACATTAGGAGCATTGAGTTCACTTTCAGGACATCTCACTCAGCAGACTACACACGTGGCCACTGAAGTGGCCAATAGAGAGTATGGAGGCTCAGGCTATAGGGATACTCAAACATCCACTTCAGGTGATGCACATGCATTTAGGATGGGTTCATAGCTAAATTTACTATATTCTGAGGATCGTCCTACACAAGTATGTTCATCTTTTGAACTTAAATTTAATTCAAGTTTGAAATGTGAAAAATTCATGTAAATAATAACATCAAATTATATATAATATAATATTAATTCAATAAGTGTTTGGTGTAGACGCATGATCACGTGATGCCTGAAACTCAATATGATCATCGTGAGTATATGTCGAGTGTTGTAGATCTGGGCTCACCTTTTGGACAGGTACTTGAACCAATATATATTAAATAATTTGTGTGGATATATATCTAATTTAATTTGAATTTGTACACATGTGTGAATTGATATATTATATCTAGATGCAGGGAGGTCATACAATACCTAGTACTGACCAACCACAAGTTATAGTAGTGAGCACTCCTGAGACATCATCAGCTCAGGTGTGTGCTTTCAAAAGTTTGTTAAGTTTAAATTAAATACACATCATAGATCTAATTTATTTTTTTCATTTACATACACATGTGTGAATGATCTATATGAACTGTTGTACATCTATATGCAGGAATTTCACGAGATACCCATGTCGGGCCACGCACCTAAGACATCGTTGGCATTTATGCATGGGAAATCTCAAGTGCGTGATCATGAGGTCATATCATTCGAGGTTGTAAACTTTACTTTAAATCTCCTATATAATTTTTACGAACCTTTTTATATATATATATATTCGAGGTTTTCACATATTGTTTGCTTTATATGAATATGCAAGATATAGTAGATCAGACATTTGCATCTTTTCAAGTGATATTTATGCTACTTATTGAAGAAAATGTGCCAATTGCAGATTCACATGATCATATGGGTAAGTGCACCAAGATGGTTCCCAAAAAGGGGGCTTAAGTGGCCACTTTTTTTTTTTGAAATCAAGAAATACTGACCTTGGACATGAAATTGAAGATAACTACACTCAAAATTTTGAGATGGAACAAAAACAAGGATCTAAGTGCTCTGAGTCTACTTTCTAAACTACTAATTTATTTTGAAAATGGTTGAGATTAAGGGGTTCAAAATAGGGATGTACACAAATTGTTGTTGTTTGTGTTAGAAAAACATAACATAGTAACTCTTGTACGACCCTAGCACGGTGAAATTTTTTGTAGTATTTTTAAAATTGCTATGGTCAGAAATTAGCTAACAATATCTAGTTGATGCATGATTTTTCTGATAATTTTTTAATGAATATTTGATTTTTTACTAATTTTCTAAGTGGGCACTTCCTAAAAAGCAGAATTAATTGTTGAATGGAGTCTAGTTTCTAAAAATGTAATTTATTTGAAATTTGATGAACAGTTAATTTATAACAAAAAAACACCAAACACTATTTTTTGACAAAAAATAGACATACAAACAAAAGAAATTATGGATGAAAGGCTTAACATTGTCAAAAAGTGAAAAAAATTACATCATTGGAAAGCTAAGAGAGAGCCTAACATTACCCATGTGTTTGATTTTGTCGATATTGAACCAATGCAATCCTGATGGTGAGCACGAACCGATTATGTGAAAAATTGTAGAATTTGAAAAAACACGTCTCTGGTCATTGGGAATGCCCTCCAAGTCTTTGGGTTGGTATTCCAAGGAAAATACCAAAGCTAAGGCTTGGGTATTCCCAAAGCAAAATATAACGCGGAGCACGTTATGTGTTAGTTTTGACATTTTTTGCTCCTTCGGGGAACATTTCTAGCAACACATAACGCACTCACGTTATGTCTTCCTTTAGTTAAATTCCATTTTATTGAATGTTTGTTGATATTTTTGTGTGCATATGTATGTTGGTGTGTCATGTATGTATGTATGTATGTAT
>VDFB02160648.1:0-15731 GCA_007258455.2 Sequoia sempervirens | reverse complement strand
GATTTTCCAAATATGTGACCCACAAATGAGTAATCATAGTCAAGGAGCCACACAAACATCAAGGAGATAAGAACAACCTCCTAACACCAAACCAAATTACCACCAAACAACCACATACATGATCATGTCATGCCAATTCTCAAATGTACTTGCATATCCATGACACCATAATCATAGCCAATGTTGTACCTACACTCAACTATCACCCATATGAGATTCCAAGTCTCCACTCATATCAACCCATGTCCTCAAAATTGAAGACAACCTATGTACTTGTCACCATAAAAGTTCAAATCTAAAAACACCTGTAAACCTATCCTAGGAAGCATCAAATTGATAATCAACTTTACCATCATAAATATCATATAAAACATCTACTCCCTCAAGGTTTCGTCTCTTGACTCACCCAGATGCTCATGTAATCACACCCCAAATCTCAAGCTCCTACAAGTGAATAAACAAGTACAATCCTCATCCTATACCACATAATAAAAATATACCTGATCCATTGTGTAGTAAACTGTCCATGCTCTCCAACGCCTATTCAAAATTGAAAATCTGATTTCGTATGCAAAAGTTATGCTTAAAACCATGCACAAGAGGATATTTGACTTTCAAGCTCCAAAAGCTAATCAAAACTACAAAATCAGGAGATCAAAACTATACCACTGCATAGTTCTTAGAACCACCTTTCCAACGAGTATAAGGAGTCAAAAATTTGACATGTTGGTGAAAGTTATGCCCGTTTGAAAAAAAAATGCTCTAATTTGCCCAATATGGCTTGCTAGTGGTTGACTAGTAGGCCATTGGTGGCTGGCCGATGGTCCGCCAGTGGCACCAGTGTTGACAGTGGCACACCGGTGGCCCAACCGGGCAGTGCCACCGCTAGAGGTGGTGGATCTAAATGAGTTTTAAATTTGTTTAAATTTTTTGAAACTCAAAAAATTTAATTGGCGGATTTAAAAAACAACTTTAATTTCATTTGAAATTTCAAATGGTGGTTAAGATTTTTCATACTGCGGATAAAATTTTAAAGCCCCATGGGGCAAGCTAGTGGTCACCCATTAGACCGAGGGGCCAAGCCCAACACAGCTAGGGGTCGCTGGCTGCTAATGGTTGGCAGCGCCATCTGGCCTGTCAGCCCAATGTAGGTCGTGTAGCAGAGTACGGGGGTTTGCAAACCCCCCAAATTCATATATATATTTTTAAAATTTTAACCTTTGAAAAATTTCACAAGGTTTTTAGTTCAATTGTGAATGTAGATGCATATTGTGCTAGGAATTAGATGTGTATGGATGTTTACAATTTGAAAATCTTTGAGTATTCCTTTGAAGATTGCACTTATTTTGTGATATTGTGGATTTAATCCTAGTTAAGTAGGAATTGGTTTATTGGGGGATCTATTTGTCTGAAGCATTAACCATTGATGTGATTGATCTTTGGTGTTAAATTATGATCTCTCTCTTTGAACCCTATATCTTTTGATCTTTATTTGGATTAGAATTAGGGACGAAATAACATCACAACACTGCCACATCTAATGATAAAAGTTATTTTCAGATCTCAAATCTGGAAATTACAATAAGGGTCTGCACACTTTTTTCAAATTTCATGAAACCCTCATTTGAGTTTGACGCTTCTAGCCTCGTTGAATCATAAGACCCCTTGTGATTACTAGCAAATCACATCACTACTGAGTTGTTTTCTGCGTGGTCAAGACCTGACTTTATAAACCTTGGGGTTATTTTATCAAGTTTGTCTGAAGAAAGTTACCTTTCAAGAGAGATAGAACATTCTTGTTTTATCTGTATTGTGGAGTGCTAAAACACTCATCAACACAAATAAGAGAATTAAAGTTGCAAGGGTGACTTTCACTTGGATAAAAAAATATTAATTAATTTGAAAATTGAGATGAATCTAAGTAGAAGTAAAATACTATTTCTAAATGATAAACAATGTCTACATAAATGAATACATCAACTCAAACAAAAATTATTCAATAAAATCATATCACTATGACCTCCAAACAAAATAATATAAACTATAAACCCAAAAAAATATACACTTTTCACCACTATTATAAATATCAATAAAAAAAATTATGAATGGCAAGTATTCTTCATCACTATTTTAAAAATTATAAAAATAATAATAAATAAATGAACTAAAACTGGAACCGTACGCCGCACTTGTTTCCATAAAAGTTCAATTATTTGGTTACAATTTTTAAATGGTTAGAATAGCCATAAACAACATTTGACTGAAACACGCAAAGTGGGAAGCGGTCTGCAGTGTGTCCAAAGAATCTGGAATGAATCTAGCCCGTCCATAGGCCTGCTATTTGCGCTAACTTAGGTGTGGGGTACAGGGATTCAGCGTCAAAATCGCGTGGTAAAGAGCGTCATTATCTGACGAGACCCGTCACTGCCCAGTGCTCGAATTTCAAGATCCCCATGGCCCACTGGTAATACCTTCTTGGGTATTTATTACCTACAACACGCCATTATGTGGATGACATCACAAGTAGTGCGTCATAAAGTTGACGGATGGAGTAGGTATGAAGTGGGGAAATATGGATCCATTTCGTACTCTAATGGTTTTTACTATTTCTCTCTATCTGTCCTTCCACGTGATTTCCCTAGGCCTACAACCTTTAATTTTAAATTAAATCTTTGATGAAGGATGAGTTGTGTGATGGAAAATCTTGATGAAAAAACTTCAATTAATATTTTAAAATAGAAATTTTGCATTTGTCAAAAAGTCGGTCAGCACTTGTCGATTGTAAATTTGCTTTTTTAAAACAATTTCAGATTTGTAATTGAGAGGTGCGAAATAATTTCAAGTTTATTTAGTCAATGGACCCTTGGTCTTCTAGGGAAGTTGAATTGTTCTAAATGAGCCCACCAAGGATCAAGCCTTGTTGAGTGCAAACTCTTGAAACTACAAGGATAAGGTTGGAATCGTGCCCCAAACAATGTTGACAAATTGTATACCTCTAAGTCTTTACTAAGACTTGTGTTCCTTATCATATAGCAAAATGATTATGTGGTTTGATATAAAACCCCCTAACGAAAAGTAAAATAAAATAATTTAATCCTCTTCCTTCCTTATTTTGTAAATTTTATGATTTTTTATTAATATTTTTATTTTCAATATAAATAAACAAATATTTACTTAAATAAATAAAATGTTTTTTAAGTATCAAAATATTTATTTAAATAATATATATTTATTTATAGTGTTTATTCAAAATAATAATTATTAATATATTAAGAGGCTTAAAGTGGAATAAACTTGAAAAAAAATCAAAATTTATAAAGAGATATCTAGAAGATGAAATATTCATAACAAAAATTGAGAGTAATTGATAGAAATACAAGACAATGAAAATATGCAAAATTTGAAGACCAAATGATTAATTTTTTAAATACAAATGTTGAGAACTAGAAAGACCAAACACATAGTAACATCAAGCAAAAAATAAAAATAAATTGAAAAGAGGGTCCATAGCTCAATATAGCTGGGGTGTGCTTACAAGCAACAACATGTTGTTTAGGTATGAGGATAAGGCAACCAAAGTAGTAAACATCTTGTGGACATAAAACTACAATTTTCTAATTTACTACTAAGATAGATCTTTATGTATTATCCCTTAGATCATACAATGTGATCATAAAAGGAAATGATTTATAAAACGTAAGATCGAGCCCTTATTTCGACTTAAGTCAATGATTGATAAAATTACAGGCTCTAGGAAAATTCACCGTCAACAATTCACCATGGGAGAATTCACCACTGCCAACAATTCGTCGCCAGGGAAAATTAATTGCCAAAAAATCATGCAATTAATTTTTTGTGCAGTGAATTGTCATAGCAGTGAATTTTTCCATGGTGAATTGTTGGCGGTGAATTGTGGCGGTGAATTTGTCATATACCAAAATTACATTATCTAAAATTTTATAACTTGTTTTGATAATAAAATAGTTGGAAGCAATATCTAAAATTTATTTTATTGTTTTAAATTATGTAAGGTGTGACAGTTTTAAAATCATAAAATTAGGAATATTCAAAAACAAATTATGGTGATGTGGAAATAAAATAAGTGGCAATAAAGGAAGGGGGATTTAAATAGTGCTGGTATAGTGAGAGGGAGGGAGGAGAGACAATTACAGAGATAGAGAGAGGAAGATAAAATTAAAAAGGAAGAGAGAGTAGGGAAAAGGGAGAGAGAGGGGAGAGGGAGAGGGAGAGAGAAGAGAGGGTGAGAGAGGGGGGAGAGAGAGCTAGATAAAGAGAAATGATGTGAGAAATAGAAATAAAGTGAGAGAGCAATAGATAGGAGAGACAAAGAGGTGGAGAAAGCAAAGGAAATAGAGAGAAAGAGAGGGGAGAGGAGAGATAGAGAGGGATAGATAGAGAGAGATTAAGTGAGAAAAAGAGAGCAATAGATAGGAGATAGAAAGAGATGGAAAGATAGAGAAAATAAAGGAAGAAGAAAGAAGAAAGAAAGAGGAGGGAGGGAGACATAGAAAGATATATATATATATATATATATATATATATGCATAAAAGATTACACAATAACCATAATGCAAAGATAAAATACATATAAAAAATTACTTAATATATACTCTTGGAAAAGCTTCATAAGGAAACAACCAAACCTTTAAACTTGCATCCACACTCAATGTATTATTCAACAATGAAACACTATAGTACACTTATAGAGTCTCCATGAATACTTTTGAAATATCAAGCTCCTCCCATGCATTCTCCATGTGTCTAAAGGTGTTGTCATAATAGTGGTTTACAATTCCTGAGAGGAACGAATTTTAGCTCAAATCACATATTTTTAGAAAATATAATGATTTAAGCCTTAAAAAGTTCCATTTTAAGGATTCCAATTGAAGAGGGTTTGATCAAATCACCTTAGATCAAACCCCCTTGGATAGAACCTCGCTAGTTTTAAACCATACCTATAAATGCGTCTCCTTTACACCTATCAAAATGCTGATAAAAAATCACTTTTGTTTAGATTTTGGGGGATCAAATGAATTCATTTAAAATTTATTTCAAATGATTATGGTATTCCTCAGAACAAGCTATCCAATGAATATAATTTTAATATGTTTTGGTTTTGTTATGTATTTGTTTTTTAAGTTTTATTAAACATAGGTTTTTCATCGAAAATGAATTTCTTTGTTCTTCACATGTGGAAAAATAGAATATTATCAAAAAAAATTTGAAAATATAAGTGCACCAGATATTGAAGTCCTTGATCCAACAAAAATTTTAAAATAAAATTTTGACATATACAAAAAAGTTATGTTATTGTTGTGGTCAATTGTAATTTGTTTGACTTTGAAACTTGATTAAGGAAAAAATATTCAATAAAAACTATCTAACCAAGTGGAAGCACTAGATATCAGAGTTACAAATCTAAATTTGAAAGAATTAGAATTTTATCCTTCATGGAAAAAAGTTATACGCTATACTGCACGCCACTTTTAAAATGTTGTTTTGAAAAATCATTTTCGTGGGAGATGGAAAAAAAGTGAAATTTGATTCCAAAATTTTGAAAAAAATATTTTAGAATCTACAGACAAAATTTGATGAGACTCTAGTTTGCACCATCTTCAAATTCCTCACAGTTTTTAGCTATAGGTGCCCAAATGTGAAGATTTAGTTAAAAATAATAATTTTGTGTCCAGTTGGCCAAAAATTGTAAACCACTATTATGGGATCATCTCTAAGCATAATGGGTAATCATGCAACCACACATCCAATGCCATGTTGCACATATGTACTCTAAAAGAGAGCTCAATGTACAATGACAACCAACCTCAACCACTAAACATGTGCTTTCTTTTATAGATTTAGGCTCACACAAATACAACTATAGCATTGACAAAACCATGATAAGATAAAACAATTGAACCCAACATTTACTTTTTGGTACTAAGTTTTTATAATATTAACATTTTTCCCATGTGAAACCCACACATATAATATCTAACCATACAACGCAACTTTACAAGTGGGCCCAAATAAATATTTAATATGGCTAAACATATCTCCAAAGATGAACCACATGTAAATATTTATTTTACTTAATTAAACTATTTTTTTCTTGTGCAAAGTTTACAACACCCTTTTTCCTGACATTCTCCCACTTTTTATATATATTGCATAAGTTCCAATTGATGAAACACTTCATCATAGCCATCTATGAAACCAAATAGATCTCCAACATGCTCTTGTGCTCCATCAAGATACCTACAATAACATCCAAATGACTACCATCTCAAGAAAGAATTCCTCTCATCCTCCAAAATGCCACATATATGTAAGAAAATAAACAATCCAAGGTGACATTGTACACCAAACTAAAGAATGCATGCATCAAATTCAAGTTATAATAAAGTCTCCAAGCTACTACCAAGAGAAAAACCCAAGTGTTTGGAAATAGAAAGCAGAACAAATGTTAATAAGTCAAATCATTCATACCTCAAAAGGTATCCAAAATCATCAATAGAACTCATGCCAACAACATATCCAACCCATAAACCACAATCACAAGCTCTTTATGTAAAACTTGTCAATAAAGAACTCACATGTCTAGAAACTCTCACTGCATGGGTAATGTCAATTTAAAAATAGATCAAGACATACCAAGTCTTCCAATCAATACTCAAACCAAGGTGTGGTTAATAATCAAAACCATTCGGTAACAAAGAACATTTACAATGGTCTATGCATGCAACAAAAAATGTTGTACACTCCCTCATAACTAGTCACCATAACTCTCCCAAGTTCTCCACACCAAACCATGTGAAGATGAATATCTAGGAAGTAGCCATAGAACAAAAAGAGAAAACATGAAAATCACATCACATAACATATCCTTATACCAACACCTCAAAGTGCTATTTTTTGCCAAGTAAGATCTCCTTCACAAAACCACAACTAAAAATTCTTAACACCTAGTTGTTCACTCTTATAGATCAAACGAAGCATATGTATCTCATATAACTAGCATGGATGTAATCCTCTTTAATCAAATAAGATCAAACAAAGCATATGTATCTCATATAACTAGCATGGATGTAATCCTCTTTAATCAAATAAGATCAAACTCAAACACACTCCCAAAACTAGGAAATCAACCCAATAACATCTCCTAAAATCCTCATAAATATCATTATAAATTGAACTAATATAGAGATGGAGCTAAACAAGCCAAAAACTACTCAAATGAGCCCTCCATAACTAACGATAATTACTCAAGATCTATATCGATAAGAAGATAAAGCATAAAACATAACACATCTAAAAATGGGTAATACATATCAAATGATTATCCAAGTTGAGTAGATCAAGAGTGGGGAATGAGATTGCTACTCTAGCGTACACTAAGCTACAATGAATTTCTCCAAGAATAATATCCTCTTAAGCCCTTAATGAACTCACATCCATACCTAGGTGAAGGATCCTCAAAATTCTTATTGAAACCTCATCACAGAGTAACCACCTCAACAAATATATCTAAACTCAAGAGAAATCAAGCCTTGCCTTAGTCTCAAAGTATCCATGAACACATACAATTGATTAGTCAAGTTAAAATCTAAATACAACATCGCATTATCATGAAGCTCCCAAATAAAAAAATCAATATAGTCAATACCAAGAGACCTAACTAGACCACTATCAAAGCTCCCACTAAATCTCTACAAAATTCAAGAATGCATCATGACAACATGAAATAACATCTCCTCCTAGGAGATCACATGCTCCAATGAACATATCTTTCTCCCAAAAGAACCTGTACCATGCTAATATTCTAATATCATGTTTGACAATTGATTAATGCTTGAGATTATGTTGAGAGATAAACCAAAGGGTTGACTTACTAGATTAAAGAACAACACTAGTATGAACATATATATTCATTGTTCTAGCTAGAAATGTATAAGCATCTAAAAATCATCTCCAACATCCTATAAAGGATGTTGAAGACTAGAAATGGGTGAAAAAAGAAGCTATTTTGATCTTAATTCCCTTGTATTTATATCAACAATATTTTTAAATCTTTTTATAGATAATTTCCATCATAATATGTAGTTATCTACTTCATATTTTTTGTAATCAATTTTTGAATATAACATTCTATCTTTCTATATTAGGAAGAACATCATGAGATTTTGATCCTTTCTACCAACCTTATTCTACCATGATAGTTTAACCATCCACATGCATTCATGTGATATTACAAATTACAAATAATGATGAAATGAGAAACAACTTGCCTTCATGATATACAAGTAGAATAAGTAAAAACATAATAATGTGGGTGCTCTTAAATGAATCAATACATCTAGTTCTTGGTTAGTTGTTCAAAATATTTCAACTATTTATAGGAAAAACATAAAGAAAGCTTATTTACATAGTTTGCAATAGAAAATAGATAAATAAATAGTTTCACTTTCAACAAACATTAATTAAAAAAAGATAGATGCCCCATATATTGAGGGTGGCTTATTCATTTCATTTCAAGAATCAAGTAAACCATGGTGTACATGTAATCAAAATCTATTATGCAATCAAATGGTGCCAAGATTTTCTCAACTTGCAAATTACCACCTAAACTTTAGAATTAACAAAACATGACAAAAAAATAGCATCTTTACACAAGTTCTCCACTTGCTTTGATTTAGTATGTTTTCATCTTTAGAAATGAGTGAATGTTTAATCTAGGTACATGGATAATTGATTTCTTTGACTTATATAGGTATAGGTTGTAGAATAATAGTTTTCATGTCATTTAAAACATATTAAATATGGTAGAGAATCATAATAGTTAAGTAAGTTTTGTAGTTGAGGAAAAAATAAAATAAAGTCATACAAAAAAATGAGCATCTTTACATTCTCCTCTTGTATTGATTTAGTATGTTTCCTCTTTAGAAATGAGTGGATGTTTAATCTAACACATGAATAATTGATTTCTCTTATTTATAAAGTATAAGTGTAGAATAATAGTTTTCAATGTCATTTCAAACATATTAAATATCATAGAAAACTATAACAATTATATAAGTTTTGTTGATTAAAAAAAATAAACTCCTTGGTTAAGCGTGCTTGAGCTGGAGTAGTACTGGGATGGGTGACCTCCCGGGAAGGCCCAATGCTTCACCTCTGTGAGCATCACCTAATGCAATGAGTGCTAAGTGGATCATTCATTATCATGAGAGATGGGTTCTTGAGAACCACTACTCATGAAACATTTGTCAATGAATTTGACTCATAAAACTACACGGTTGAATCTTGATAGCAATACTATAAAAAAAAAAGGTCATACAATTTATCTTTAAAAATAATGAACTGAAATTAAATGAAAATAGATTGGAGAGAAGAGATACAATAATCTTTTTTTCAACATAAGTCAATAATATAAAAATAATTCATTTTACTATTCTACAAATATTAATATTATTAAAAAGATAAATACAATAATATAATTGACTAATTGACTTTGATTCTAATTTGTAAAAATTAAAAAAAAAACTACCTTGAAAATTCTAACCATAATTTTCACTTTCGTGCCATATAATCTACATTTGATTTTTATTCATTAGTTAATTAATTAAAATCCTAAACTGAATTTCAACTAATTAACAAATACGACCCGATAGACAGACAATACGGTCCATGTCAGGTGGGGCCCGCTTTATGAACCGCGCCGGCACACTTTAGGGGGTTTGAGAGGCACGTTATGTTGACGTTGGGGAGAAGACGTGTTTATTTGGACTTGGTCGCCAATTTCCTGCATTCGCAGCGGCTTAAGTGCAGGTGCACAGAATTTGCAGGAAGGTGGTTTTATTGTGTGTGGTTTTATTGTGTGTTTGTGTGGAAATTGGGAGCGCGGAGGACCGAGAATGAAGCGGGCGGCGGAAGAAGGAGGAGGAGAGGCAAAGCGGGCGCGCACAGATAGCGATGTGGAGGAGTTCTTTGCTCTGCTGGAACGAATCAGGCAGACCGAGAAGCAATTGGGCGTGGCGCACAAGATCCAGCGTCCCGAGGCGCCACCGCTAATGTCGAAGGTGGCGTGGCATCTGTCGTTCCAGTTGGAGGATTTTTGCAGCACTAATCACGCTGATCCTTCTCAGGACGGGAATCCAAAGGACGGACTCCGCCTTGCAAATGATAACAACAAAAGTGGCAGTGATAATGGTGCGAAATGGTCAGGTGTATGTGTGGATCAGAAAAAGGGCAATAAGGAGATCCTGGATCTCAACTTGCCCTATCATTTCTGCTGAAAATCCTTGCACAATCAGATTTCCTGCTATAAGCCATTTTGGTTGTGGGTAATGATCCTCATGAGGCACAATCAGATTTCCTACTGGGACAGTTTTTTTTTTTTAAGCTCTGATGGGTTTTCTACTGTAACAGTTTTTTTATTCTGATCGTGTTTTGTATAAGAAAGATCATCCTTTCCAAAATGCAGGCCCGGGATCTCTGCTTGGATATATGTGATTTGTCTGTGTATTGGAATTTTTTCAGCTTTTGTCTCCTGATATTCATATTTCTCATACAGATACGTAGAATTTTTTGTTTTTTTGTCAGATACGTAGAAATTAAATTTTATTTCAACGCGGATCATGGCTTGAGATCGTTGGTTCCGAAGCAAAAAAAATGTTAATCTGATCATTTTTTTACCGGGACGATGTTTCGCACCATATTAACACGAGAACATGGCGCATGTATTTATGAACATTATATTATAAAATTATTAAAGAACTTTTAGGCGAGACAAAAGAGATTGATGGGTACAGTTCATTTTAGTCTACACATAAATGATTAAGGTTAATTAAATAAATATAATTAAATATCAATCAATTAATCATGATATTGATATTATAATTCAATTTTATAGTTTTTAAGTGAATTTTATTTCATATTTCATGAGTAGTGGTTCAGTTAATCATAATATTGATATTATAATTCAATTGTATAGTTTTTAAGTGAAACTTATCTCATATTTCATGAGTAGTGGTTCAAACAAACCCATCTTTAATGAGAATGAATGGTCCACTTACCATTCATTGCATTTAGGAGATGTTCACAAGGGAAAAGCATCAAGACTTCTTGGAAGGTCGCCCATCTTAGTACTACTTTGACTCAAGCATGCCTATTGATATTTAGTTTAATAATTAATGATGAAAGCTGATATTTTACTTGTAGGAGCCAAGTTATTAATGTCATGGATTTTAAAAGTCGATTCAAAAAAAGATTTATGATTGTGCAAATTGAATGTTCTTCACCTTGGCACATTTTTGCAAGTGTAAACTCTATCTTTAGAGTAAACTTGAATTGATGCACACAAATCTAAAACAAGAGGAGGTACCCTAATGTAGTTCACTTGGCTTAAAAAAAATTGTTTGCTTGTAATGATAAGTAGTGTTCATAAACACCTATGAGGAATCTACAAAATTGATGCAATCACAAATGGAGAGTCTAAAGAAAGGATTGTCCAACAATGCAACTTAGAGTTGACACAATGGAATCAACACAAAATAACACAACTTCTCATTGATTCATTCTCATAGAATAGTTGCAATCAACTTATTGGCCTATCACATAGAGATTACAAAGATAAACTAGCTCATAGGATGACACTGGTTTATTACAAGCTTACATGCAAAGCTGTTACAATGCCAACTACTCCAAGCTTTAGGAGTGATCTACGTCGACTGCAAAGTGTCCCAATCTCAATGTTCAATGTAACATGTAGGTTGGCCAAAATCCGCTAGTGAGGCATTAGGTGTTGAAGAAACTTGATTTAGTTCCAAGCAAAAGTCCCTTTGTCCTATACTACCTTGAGATATGTTGGGTTGAGTGTCATAAGGCATGAAAAGCTTTTACAAACTTTGCCTGATGAACTATATGTTGATTGTTTTGAGTTGTGATCTTTTGACAATGATAACTTTTTGCACTCTAATCCAATTTTTTTGAGATTTAGATATAATGTTTGTGAGCAATTATAGAACACAAGTTCTTTGTTGCAAGCCATGATGAGATTTTATAGTGAAACATGGTAGGTTTCTTTGCTATGCTCTTGCATTAGACACCCAAGGTTATTTGAAAAGTGAATCTTGCATTTTTTTGATTATGTAAGAAATCTAAGGCATTCCATTTCAATTTATGATATCCATGTTGAGTCTTCTACTGGTCTTCCTTTCCTTGATTAAGTATTCTATATATTGACTGTTTTTAGCATGTTGCGTCCAATTTTGCTATCCAAAATTTTCTCTTCCGCTTGTGGTTGCTATGATGGTTATTATTCTAAAGAAACTTTTATGGTGTTATCACTTGACTGACCTTCAAGATATTGATGAAGATATACAATGTTGAATATAGGTGATATATCAAGTGATTTTGGTAAACTCCGCCTCATAGGTGTTCCCTAAATCAAACTTCCTCATCTTCAACTTGTTATATGTGCCCATTGGAAATCTTTCCTTCTTGAGATTGTAGAGGAGGGGGATTGATTGCTCTGAGACCCCAGGTCATGTGAGGGTCCTTAGCAACAGGCTACCCTGATCTACCTAAAGCTTGCTAAGTGATTTAGAAAGGGTTAAGCAGTTAAGGTCGAAAAGGAAGAGCAATCTGGTTGCTACTATCCTTCTGCTAACTTGAATGTTTCAAGGGGTCAAATGTGTTGATTCCCAGAGTTTAATTTGCAGCCCAGAAAGCTCACTGCCCGAGGATGGAAGCATAGGACATGAACTCCAATGTGACACACTGGTGTCTCAGTGGGGCGCTGGCGTTGTACGGATAGAAGACTTCTGAGACAAATAAAAACACAAGGAACCAAACTAACAACTTGACTGATAGATTTTATGCTATGACATAATACAAAGAAAGTACGAAAAATGAAGTATAACAAGATGACTACTTTAACTAGATATGCTTAAATTGACAAAGGAAGTGAGAAGGTGGTACTGAACTCCTTGCAACGTGATTCTTCGAATAACACCAACCAAGAAGCACCTACACACATAAGACCAAGGAAAATGTTGGGGCTATTTTTAGAGGATTGCCTTAGTCAGTTCCTCGCTTTGGTGTTTCCACCTCCACGGATAGCCAAATAGCAATAATGTAGAAAATGATACTGAAAGTATATTGGAAATGAAAGATGCTAAGCAATGACATAAACAACAATATGCTACTACGTAAATGCGATGATGTAAGAGAAAATGAAAATAGTGGATGTCACCTTCGCAACTATGTGATCTCAAGGCAAGTAGAGGAAGGAGCGAGCTTGCAAGCTCTCCAACAACAACATTTTTGCAATGAACAAAGTGTGGGAGTTGAAAATCTAGCAACTTACAACTACGATGAAGCTTGAAGTGTGGGAATGGACTTGGAAGTGAGTATAGATTGAAGCTAAGAGTGAATTGATCCAAGAAGTGTGTAGCAGTTGAATGAATGGAGGAATTGGAAATTTGAAAGAAAAAATGGAGGCAAATGAACCATTCTATGTTGGTCAAGGGGGAAGGAGGTGTTACGGTTCGCATCCAATGGAGAAACATAATGCCCTTGCAAATTCTAGAGGCAAGAATCATGTCAAGATGGCAACACGATGCATGATGTCTATGTAGTGCATGTGCGTCCCTGACAAAATTACTCCATCAACACAAAAATAGGCTACCAGGTGGATAGGGAAAGGTGGCAAATGTCAAGATTGTAGCATAAAAAATGTTGAACAAGACAACTGAGAGCAGGGTGAATTAGTTGTAACAAAATTTAACCTTTTAAACTTTTCACTGAAAATTAAACAAATCACAAATCCTTTATTCTGGGTGATCCCACAATAGTGGTTTACAATATTTGGCCAAACTGGACATTGAAATAATATTTTTTAGCTAAATCTTCACTTTCGAGCATCTATAGTGGCTAAACCATGAGGAATTTGAAGTTGATGCAAACTAGAGTTTCATGAAATTTTGTCTGTAGATTCTAAATATATTTTTTTCAAAATTTTTGGAATCAGATTGCACTTCTTTTTCCATCTCCCTCGAAAACTAGTTTTTTCTAGAAAATAGCATTTTTAAAAAGTGACGCTCACCGTATAATGCATAACTTTTTTTCCATGAAGGATGAAATTATAATTCTTTCAAATTTAGATTTGTAACTCCGATATCTAGTGCTCCCACTTGGTTAGCTATTTTTTTTATTGAATATTTTTTCTTTAATCAAGTTTCGAAGTCAAACTAATTATAATTCAAACATAGCGCGATTGTATAACACGTAACATTTTTTGTATGTACCAAAATTCAATTTTTTTTTTGTTCAATCAAGGACTTCAATATCTGGTGCACTCATATTTTTGAATTTTTTTTTTCACAATCTTCTATTTTTCCACATGTGTAGAACAAAGAGTTTGATTTTTGGTGAAAAACCTACATTCACAAGAAATAAAAAATGAATATAATAATAAAATTAAATTTATTTAAAATTATACTTTTTGGGAAGCTTATAATAAGGACTACATACTTACAAAATATAAATTTTAAATGAATTCATTTGATCCCCTAAAAGGTAAATCAAAAGTTTTTTTGTTATTAGCATTTTGATAGGTGTAAAAGAGACTCTATTATATGTATGGTTTAAAACTAGTGGGGCTCTATCTAAGGGGATTTGATCTAAGGTAGTTTGATCAAACCCTCTTCAATTGGAATGCTCTAAATGAAACTTTTAAAGGCCTAAATCATTATATTTTTTAAAAATATGTGATTTTAGCAAAAATTAGAATCTCCCAGAAATTGTAAACCAGCTTTGTGGGATCACCCTTCTGCTTAATTTGATTAATCATTAAGTGCAAAGGTAGAAAATGAAAAACATCACACATACACAATAACACTAGATTTACATGGAAAACCCAATAAGGGAAAAACTATGGTGAGGATTAGCTCACAATATAGAGAATATCAAAATTGATTATAAATGCTCACTGCCAGAGAATGCTCACTACCAAAACATGACTCACTGTCTGAATTAGGACTCACTATCCAAACAAGGGTTAACCACCCAGAGGGCCTCACCACCACACAAATACAAAGATGATATAATAGATTTATTACAAAGAGAAAAACAATCTCAATACAATAGAGATTTTCCACCACAATTTTCTCAAACACTTGTAGACATGCTTGAATGATAAAGTACACCTTCAGCTCACTGCTTTCGGAAACTCAACAATTAGACTTTGCACTTATCTACACCAACACTCATTACAGACACACTAATTCACATTTATCTCGCATCTATCTTGCTCTATTTCTTTGCACTATGTTTCACCAATATCTCATCCTGTATTTATACCATCTTCAACTTTGAAACATATCCAAAGTCGGCCATACATCCACTATTAGAATTTAGCAAATAAATGATTATGCGACTAAAAATTTTAGTCACAACAACTAAAAATGACTAAATTCTACTAAATTGTTGCAACTTAGCTATAAATGAGTAAATAAATGACTAATTTGGTCATTGACTAAAAAAATATTTAGTCAAACAAAAAAACTACTAAATAGTTAGTCATTTATTTAGCAAATCATTTAAGGAATCAAGAATCAATAGCCTATCAAAATACTCTAATAAACATACTCTAGAAATTTTGTCGAAATCTTCTTTTCAGGCATAGCCTACCAAAATGGAGTTTTCATTTT
>VDFB02160647.1:0-28441 GCA_007258455.2 Sequoia sempervirens | reverse complement strand
CCCATTTATCCAAGCTATCTTGGATTCCAGACAACAATTTGACTAGCCTATGGTGGTATCAGAGAGCATACATAATCAGATGCATACAATGAGAGAAACCAAGAGTTTCTTCATCACCTCTTATGTAATCTTTGCAACTACCAGGATGGGGATCTTTCCTAGACTCAATATAGTGGGCATATTGGGAGAATCCCAAGGAAAAAATAAGGTGTGGGAGCACTATAATCAGCTCACCTTGTAAGCATCAGAGTCACATTATAGGAGATTTAATGATGCATTCCTTTATGTTATCATTAATAGGCTCACTGGAGATGTTGGGTACAGATTCAGTAGGGAGGCAATGGCCTTTATCAATGAATGGGGACACTGGTTTATTCAATACCCCACATTTACTTACTTTAGATTGGGAGGTTTTGATGGTCATCCCCATTTTCTCCCTAGGTGCTGCAACAATAGAGTTGTGTTAATGGAATTCATTTATCAAGCTTTGGTTGTTAATTTCAAATTTGGTACAAAACACAAGATTGGTTGTCATAAGTTCCCCATGAAGTTGGGAGAATTTAGTTGTCCACACATTGTAGCAGCTAAGGTTGTTTGAGATGACTTGATTTATTTGAAATTGGGTTTATACACTTCTAGGAAGCATTATGACCCCGGACACAAGATGCAAACTTTGCTTCCTAGTCTCTTTGACAAACATTTCAATCTATTGGAGGACTTTTGGATGGATCAGAAGACGAGTATGATCTTAAGAGAATAAATTATGAAAGATTATCTATCCCACTCATGGTTGAGTATGGGATCAAGGAGGACATTCCAGAGACATTGTCTGATGATGGGGTAACTTTGAATGCCCAATATGATACATATAAGATAGGTACCAAAGATCTTGATCCAATGGATTGGAATGTTGAGGAGTCTATTGATATAAAACAAGTTGCAAGATCAGTCTTGGATAGAAGCGTGCAATGGGTTAGTTTGAGGGTTAACCAGCTTGAAGCTTAGCCATCCAAAAAGAGGAAGGTTGTAGGTACCACTTAAGGATATAAGAGGACAAAGAGAGGATGGCTCCTAAGGAACCCTTAGAGTTTATGCCTTATAATTTAAAAGAGGAGGTTGTTTCCCAAGACCTGCTAGAGGTACAAGAAGGGGAGACCGTTGCAGAAGCTGATGCTTAAACATATGTTGCAGGAGAAGCATCCACTCAACCCCTTGTTACAAAACAACCAAGTGAGGGAATGCCCATGGGAACCCTCCACAAAGAAGCTGAGTTGTTGAAAGAGGAGCCCAAAATAGGAAATACATGATATTGCAACAGATTCTGAGGCTACCCCATCTGATAAAGAGGCCCATGTAGTGACATCTCTTGATGTAACTGATGATGTGGGGATAGAGCATGTGTTGACAATGGAGGACCAATGGAAATTGTTTGAGGATGCCAAGAAGGAACTAGATGCTAAGGCCCAAGATAAGGCACTAGCCAAACAATAGGAGATTGATGCTAAGGAACAATTTGATGCATTGAAGCAGAAGGAACTAGAAGATAAAGTTAAGGCTGATGAATTTGCTCAGCAGCAACAACAAAAGGAGTAGGAGCTCAAGATGAAGGAAGAAAGAGACAAACTGATTTTGTAGCAAAAAATTCATGATCTTGAGGAAGAGAAGGCTGCTCAAATAAGGGAAAAGGAAGCTCTTGAGGCTAAGTTTAAAGTTGTTGAAGAAGCTTATTAAAAGAGGGAAGAGCAAGAACTCCTAGAATGGGAAAAGGAGGCTTCATAGCTTACTCTACATGAGAAGAAGACTAAAGAAGCATGGGACTATGTTGAGGAGTTAAAAAGGAAAAGAGATAAAGTGTTAGAGGAAAGAAAGTTGGAAGAAGAATGTTTGCAGTAGGAGTTGGAAGCCCAAAGAGTGAAAGAGAAAAAAGATAAGGAAGAGGCAGAAAAGATGGCACAAGAAGAGACACAAAGAGAGCAACAAAATGTGCATGAGGTCGACTCTCAGCCTAAGAATACTATATTGCAATCTCTATCCTCTCCTACTGCGGCTTCTTCTTTAGCACAAGAAGCTACTACCCCTATAGCTTCTACATGGTTAAAGCTTGACTTGGAGAAGAAACAAATAGTTCAGTCTCAGACTCTTAATTGGGATGAAATGATGAAAGAGATTGAGAAGGAGAGACCCAAGAAGAAGGCTAGAGTTCTTCACTCCACCAATATTATAGACACTAGAGAGATCATTGTTGAATGTGCAATACCAATGGTGGATAAGAATCGGGATGAAATGCAAATGTCTAACTATCAGTTAGGTACGGTGAACTTGGGAAGACATACAAGAAATCAGCAAATGAACTCTATTGATATTGTAGCTTCCTCTACCAAGTCCCAAATGATCAAGGACAAGCAAAAGAAGGATGAGCTTAAGGCTCAATTGGATCAATTGCATAGATTTTTAAAAGATGTCTCAACTCCAATTTCTCAACAAGTTGCAGCTCCTGAATCACCAGTCTTACTGACAAAGAAAGAAGTTGATGACTTGGTGCATATGAAGAGTAAGGTGGGAATGTTGGAAAGATGGATTGATAAGCTTAATAAAGAGGTAGATGAAGTTTAAATTGATAGTTTCAAGATTCATGAAACAACACTTGAGTTGGAAGGGGATTTGAACTAGTATGCTCAAAGGTCTAGACAAGTAGGATGAAGAATATAAAGAATGTGTTAAAAAGATTAAGGACATTAGCAATGTACCTAATTCAACTCTGCTGGAGCAATCAATTCTTGAGAATGATAATATGGATTTCATTGAGAAAACTATCAGGATAATAAGATACAAATCCAAGTCTATTCATCAATATAAAGATGAGATTCAAGAGGTGAGTAAAGATTTGAATCAAAAGATTGATGAATTAGAGGCGATTGTGACTATTTTGGTCAATCTGGATACCTCGGTTAAGGAGGGTCTTTCTTTGGATAAGATGAGGGAGAAGTGGAGTAAATTTGACAAGTTTATGTAAAAGGGGGATGATGGAGAGGATTTGTTGTTCGATAGGTTTATGGACATTAGGGAAGAAGAAAAGGCTGTTAGAAGAGAGGTGATCGAATTGAAGGAAGTGCAAAAATTGGTTTCAACACAACTATAGAGGATAAAATTTGAGGATGATTGGTTGGATGGGCCAGATTCAGATACTCTTCAACAAATGTTCTCTAATTATGACAAGTACATCCTTGAGCATGCAACGCAGGAATAAGTTAGCAGCATAACACCTTCTTCACTTAATACAACATCTTCTTCTCTTGTCTTTTGTAGGGTTTTGATATGAACTTGACTTCAGTTCGATCCATCAGTTCCATCTTCTTCTTTGGACATCAAATTTTTTTGCAACAAAGAAATCTGACCTTGTAACTAAAGATCTGTATTCCAGTTCTTCTTTCAGTTCTGGTCTCTTGATTTGTGGATTTGAGTTTTGATTGAGAGGAAGGCATGCATGACAATGTTTATTTGTATCTCTTGGTTCTATTTTGTAAAGGTTAACTGATTGAAGAAAGTTTAGCCACCTGATGATAGAAAATAGTCAATAGTATTAGGATTTCATTGTTGTTAGTAGAGATACTTTTGAGAAAGTTCAGTTGAACTTGGATGCAATTTTTACAGTTTTTTACAAGTTTTCATGTTATCAAGTTTGGACCTATCTGATAAGGTTAATGATTTATAATCAATCCGTATGCCAGTGATTTTTTTGTGCCTAAATGTTTTCTATTTGATGAGAATCAATAGGGGAAACTAGATTTAAAGATTATCTCATTGATTTATCTATGAATGACATTTCTGTTATATCTATTTGATGTGTGTTTTGATGTTGAGTGAATGATCTATTTTAAGTTTTGAAGTAAAAAAGTTTTAATGAATGGTTGTGATTGGGAATTAAGCACTATGAATGTATGTAGTGGTATAGGTTATTCTATGGATTACATCATGTTGTAGTTTTTATTAAGGAAAGAAACACTCATTATTGATATGCATGTCTGGATATTAAGAAGTTTTGTTCATGTTCTTTTGTTTCAAGGCTCTGATCTATCTTTTTATCTTTATTTAAACCCCCCCCCCCAAAAAAAATTTAGAATTGTTGATCTAATGCAGTTTTGTTCCTCATTACCAGCAAAGGCCCCTTTCATATTACAGTTACATTGACCATTGAGCGATATCAACAAAGTTGAGAACCAACTACTAGGACCTTGGGAGTTAGATTACTATATGTTATCTTTCTTTTTCAGGAGAAATAGAATAGTGGGATATTCCTCATTAATTTTGTTGTTCTGGCTTTTCACCATCAATGTCCACTAGAAGGAGGGTCTAAGGGAACAAGCTAGCTCACACCTCGGTCATTCTCACCATATAGGGCATGTGAGAGTTCTAGATCTTTTCATAACCTCTAAACCACTCTCATTGAACCTTCAAACCCTTGTTGGTATAGACCTCAACTCAGAGGTTCTGATCTCACCAAGTATCACCACTGCTACTCCCACCAAGCTTCACCTCAACCCATCTATTCCACCACCGTCCAACCAAATTCCCATCACCATAACCTGTATTTCTTTTATCAATAGTCCCTCACCATGGGGACTATTGCTAGGTACATGATCTACCCAAGAACCCTAAGAGGTTATGCCCCAAGTATATGCATGGAGAATCTAGAAGTGCTAAAGAGCACATACATGCCTTTAAGGATGCCTGTACTCAGGCTCATGTAGCTCATCATGACATTGTGTACAGGTTATTCCCCTATACTTTGGGAGATATGGCATACAACCAGCATTTAAACCTTCCTCGAGGGTCTATTCTAAGTTGGAAAAACTTGGAAAATGCCTTTATTAATCAGTTTCGGGTCTATGTAGACCTGACTATTCTATATCATCAATTTGATACAATAAGAAATGAACCTCATGAATCATTTCCATTATTCAACACAAGGTTCCAAAGAATGTATCAAAGATTACAGGACACTTGGTAGCTAAGAACATTGCCATTTAGGCATATTTAAGGGTCGTGGACCCTTTGATTGGCCTGTTCTTGAAGAGGACATATGAGGCTGTTGAAATTGGTTCTTTGTCTAAGGTCTGTCACCTCGCCATCCAATTGCAACAACAAATAAGTTTACAATCAGGGAGTTTGGGAGGAGTTCTTCCTCCCATAGGATATTAGATGCCCAACCCAACTCCTTTGTTCAACACAGTCCCAGGGATGTCTTATTCCCAATATGGACCTATGTCTTAGTTGCAAGCCCAACCTCCCCTGCCATTCTTCACTAATGGTGCTCAAGACTCCTTCCAACAAACACAAAATTACCAAAATCAAGTTGGAGGATCAATTCCTGTTAGTCACCCCTCTGTAGTAAAGACTGTAGAAAGTGAAAGAACTCTTCAACTAACCAATGAGATGGAAACTCTCAAGAAGACTCTATCTCAGATGTCTAATGATATGGCCCAACTTAGATAGAACCCCCCTCAGAACCATAACCAAGGTTCTCAAAATCAGGGAGGGTATTCTAATTAGGGTGGTTACTCCAACCAAAATTCCAACTAGAATTATAACACCAACCAGAACACCAATAGGAACTCCCATAACCAAAATTCCTCTAATCAAAACTATGAAAATCAGAATAGAGGATACAATCAAAGGTCTAACAACAATAGGCCATGTAATATTGGACCTAATAATGGAGGAATTTCCCACAATTACCAGGCAGGAGATGAAAAGCCACATACTGCAAATGTGGTAGATCTCAACTTCATGACGAATTGGTGTAGGTTGCATGATACTGCAACTCATTTTGAGGTTAATTGCCTAGAAATGGAGAAAATAGTCAAAATTGCACAAGCTAATGCTCCATTTCAAGGTGCATCCAATAAATCTGGTGGATCAATGAGACTCAGAGAAGGATTGGCATATTCTAAATATATAATAATCTTCCACTACCAAAGGGTCCATCAGACTCTTAGAATAAAGGTAACCCACCTTATTTTCTGAAGTATCAGGTAAAGAATGATTCAGAGTTTGATTTCATTTTAGAGATGCAGAAGAAAAAGACTTCATTGTCTTTCTTTGATAGTATGAAGTGGTGCTCGTCCCAACGGGAAATTGTGTTAAAGGCCTTGGAGGAGGCAGACAGGTCAAAAGGGAAAGGCAAGGCGACAACCCTCTATAAAGGTAAGACTAGTACTCCACCTTTCCTTTTGAGTTTAATAATTTTTGGAAAGAATCTTCACAACTATCTGTTAGATTTTGGAGAGTCGAGAAATGTCATGCCATTTTCAATTTGTAGGAAGTTAGGTCTGAGTCCACTCCAGACAAACAAAAAGGTTATCCAATTGGATAAAATAGAAGCCCATGTGGTAGGAGAACTTAAGAATATTCATGTATAGGTTGGATCTGATCCAAGGATCCAAACCTACATGGATATCCAAGTTACTAATATCCCAGAAACCTATGGTATGCTCTTAAGAAAAGATCTAATGAAGAGTATAGGGGGATATTTTTCCTTGTATTTCTCACACATGTGGCTCCCTTAGAAAGGGATTGCAACACAGATTAGAATTGAGAGTGAACCTAGGCTTAAGCATATGATTACTGAATATGATACTCCCAACAAGGTGGCCTATTTCAAAACTAAGATAGGAGTTTAAAAGTAGGAGGAAATCATGAATTTTTCTATACTCCATTCTAATGACCCACCGCTTCCAGAACAAAATGACCCAATGATTAAAGTCAACCAGTAAGTCCTAATCAAAAAGTTGCAATATGATAGGCTGGTACTGGGAGAGGAGGTGGATATGTGGAGTCTGTTACTTCCCAATTGGTGTAGGGTCCATTATCAGAGTCATTCTGAGTTAACTTGTCAAACTTATATAGATATCTTAAATCATGTCTCCTAGGTTGAGGAAACTTGTGAATGTCAACCTCAAGCCTCCACCAATAAATTTCCATTTGAATCAAAAGATGCAACCATCCTTTTGAGATCCAGTCTTGCTAAAAAAGAATCACTTTCCCAACTCGAGCAAACTCAGGCTCTATGCTTTGAATTACAAAGAGAGACTGGGGAATCTCAGTCTTTTCCAATTACACCTACCCTAGAAACCCTTCCAATGCCCAAGGAATTGGTGAAAAATGTACTAAATCATGATCTGACCCAAGAGGAGGTTCAAGAATCAGTTCCTGAACAAATTTTGAATCCAGGAGAACCTTCTGGTGAACTGTGCCCCCAATTACCTTCAAATATTGATGACCAACACTAGTCTGACCTGCTATATGCTTCTAGCAAGTAGGTACCTGTGGCCCTAAAGAAGAAAGATATCTCGGCTCCAGATAAATTATGGAGTCTAAAATTTGACAGCTCTAAGTCCAAGTCAGGAATTGGAGCAAGAATTGAATTAACCAATCCAAAGGGGAAGACTTAATTTGCTTCTCATAGGTTACAGTTTGGATGCACTAATCACGTAGTAGAGTATGAAGCATTTGCTCGAGGCCTGATGTTCGCCCATTAGAAGAAGGTCACATCTCTCATGGTGATGGGGGATTCTGAAGTAATTTTCAAACAGGTTCGTAGCCAATATACTTGCCATAACAAAAGATTGGCTGCTTACAAAAATAGAGTTTGGAATTTGATTGAGGATTTTGATGCTTTTGGAATCACTTTGATTCCTATAGAACACAATCAGATTGTAGATGCCCTTGCATTCATTGCTAGCACGTTGGAGCCTATGCAGGAATCCAAGTTGAAAACATTTTTAATTGAACTAGTCTTAATCCCAGCAGTCCTGGGTAATGTCCAGAATTTTTAGGTCTTCGACGATGACCAACACATACTCGCCTTCTTGGCAAGTTATGATGTCTTCAAAGGATAGATAATAGATGAATCAAAAAGAGATCATGGTTATTGGGATCCTGAGAGTTGTGATACTAGAGGGATAATGAATTTAAAAAGCAACAACATTCCCAAGGGGATGGTAGCTTTAGAAAGAATATTTGATTTTGATCCTCGGGCTCAGGAGAGAGTGCCAACACAAAGTGATGGAGGGAAGTACAAATCTATTAATCTGGCTAATTCAGGTCCCAAAAGAAATGTTTCTATAAGAAAAACTTGCCCTGGGGAGATCAAAAATGAAATAATTAAGGTGTTAAAAGAAGACATTGCAGCAATTTCCTGGAGTTATGAAGATTTAAGGACTTTTGACACCTCTGTGATCATGCATACAATACCTCTGAAGCTAGAAGCAAATCCCTTCTGTCAAAACCAACCCCAGGTCAATGCTTTGATCGAGCCATTAATACAAAAGGAAGTGCAAAAACTTTTTTTTAGCAAGAATCATCTTCCCAGTATGACACTCCACTTGGATTGCCAATTTAGTTCCAGTACATAAGAAAAATGGGGAGATCAGACTGTGTGTTAACTTCAGGAACCTAAACAAAGCCTCAAAGAAGGATAATTATCCACTTCCTTTTGTTGATGAGGTATTACAAACTGTCAATGGATCTCAGATGATATCATTCTTGGATGGCTATTCTGGGTATAGCCAAATGCTTGTTAGCCATGAGGATAGAATGAAGACTGCCTTCACTACTAAGTGGGGGACATTTTCCTATCGTAGAATGCCATTTGGACTTATCAATGTTGGAGCTACATTCTAACTCTCCATGGAGATAGCATTCCAGGATCTGATGGGTAAGTGTATCATAATCTATGTAGATGACTTAACTATTTTCTCTAAAAACAAGGACCATGCTATTGATTTAACAAAAGTCCTTAAGAGATGTATAAGCTATGGAGTGTCCCTGAATCCCAAGAAATGTGTGTTTGGAGTTTCTAAAGGGAAACTTTTAGGGAATGTGTATCAAAAAGGGGAATATCCATAGACCCTGATAGAGTTGAAGCCATCTTGAAATTGACAATGTTAGGCAATAAAAAGGAGATGAGATCCTTCTTCAGAAGGATTAATTTTGTAAGAAAGTTTATAACAAGATTTGCAGAATTTGTGAAGCCACTTAATGAGATGATGAAGAAAGATGAAAAAATAGAATGGAGCAACGAGGATAAATCTACTTCTCACAAATTAAACAATCAATATTTGAGGAACCAGTCTTAACTAGCCCAAATTATCTAAAGCCCTTCTATATCTATTCATTTGCATCTGACCATTCATGTGTATCTATTCTAACACAACGAAGGGGAGAGGGAGATGAAAGGAAAATTGCCTTCATGAGCTCCCCATTCAAAAATGCAAAAGTTAGGTATCTACCCCTCGAGAAACAGGCCTTTGCATTGGTTCAAGTAGTAAATAAATTCAGACATTACATTCTCAAGAGCCAATTTGTTGCCATAGTTCCTGATCCAGCTGTCATGTCTCTCCTTATGCAGAGTGAGTTAGGGGAAAGAAGGGGAAAATGGATGGATATTTTGCAAGAATTTGATCTAGATATATACCCAATGAAGCTTTTATGAGGACAGGGTTTGTCAAAGGCTATGGCAGAGGCTACCAAGAATATCACTTGCCAATAGTATACAATGTAGTCATTCACCAAGGATCTGTGGTATACATATTTGATCTTCTTCCTTCTCAATAACAGATGTATAGAGGGGATGAATGCTACCCAGAGGAGGGCACTAAGGATGAAGAGTTCCCATTACATTCTCAAAGGAGGATCCTTATACATAATAAATTATGAGGGAGTTTACTTGCGATGTTTAGAACAACAAGAAGCCAAGCATGTTATTACTAAATTTCATGGTAGACACGTCACATGGCATGGATCTAGAAATTCATTGGCTCATCAAATCCTTAGGTCAGGTTATTATTGGCCCCATGTGTTCAAGGATGCACATCAACATGTCACACCTACCAGATCTCTGCACCCAAGGAGAGTAATCCTGCAATGCCCTTGCAACCAGTTTATGAGGTAAGACCATTTTCCCAATGGGCACTGGATTTTGTAGGAGTAATTAATCCAAACTATTTTATAGGGCGTAAGTTTATCTTAATAGCTATATATTACTGCACACACTGGACTGAGGCTTAGCCATGTAAGAAAAGCACCACAGAGGTGGTTATCAAATTTATGAATGACAACATTATTACTAGGTTTGGAGTACCCTTTGCCCCGGTATGTGATAATGGCCCCGTTTTTTCATCTGTTGAATTTATATAATGGGCCTATGAGCATAAAATCATTTTTAAGTATTCATCCAATTATTACCAACATGAAAATGGTGTAGTAGAGTCTACCAATAAGAACTTGTTGGAGGTAATATAGAAATTGCTAGTGAACAATTCTAGAGATTGGCATACCCAGTTGAGAGTTTACTTATGGGTAGATCGAACTTGTATTAAGGTTGCTCTAGGAAATTCCCCTTTTAAATTAGTCTATGGCCAAGACCCGATTTTCCCCCTACACTTGTATATACCTGTTCTCAAGTTTATGCAAGAGTTTTATACAAAGGATGATCGGATTGAGGTAAGGCTAAATAATCTTTTAAGCATGGAAGAATAGAGAGACGCTGCTTTACAGTAGTTTTTTCAAACATTAGGTTGTTGTCAAACATTGGCTTGAAAAAATAGATAAAATCAAAGCATTTAGGATATCAAATCTTGTGTTGTTGTGGGATAAAGCTAAAGACAAAAAGGGTGACCACCTAAAGTTTGATAGACTCTAGTTAGGTCTGTATCAAATAGCTGAGATCTTTGGTGAGAATGCTTTTCACTTAACCACCTTAATGGGAGAACCTATTCCATTGCCCGTCAATGTACAGTTTCTCAAGCATTGATTTGGCTCGTAAGGGTTTGATTTTTGAATTAATTGTATATATGTATTATGTGTAATTATTTCTGATGTATTTCTGTTGGTTGTTTTCCTGTTTGTTCTTTTGTTTCTTTTTGTTGTTTTGTGTTTTTTTTTTCTTTGGGGACCCTCTTTTCTTTCATCTTGAAATGTAGGGGTTGTTATTCAGAGTATGCTTTAGGCACTAGGAGAGAAATTGATTTAGGAATTTTCAGGCATATCTGTCGAGAGATTTTGTTCTAAAACTTATGTCTTATGGTCATTTTAGCATTAGTCTGAAAGCTATTAAGGGTAAGGTATACTATAGATAACCTCATGAACTATGATTCAAATCTATCACAAAATAGATAAAACATCTTACTATAAAGTCCCTATTCATCTCAGGGTGATTATATCTCTGATTCAAGTGAAAAATATGATTCCCCAAAACTGTCATAGGGTCCACTGTAGTTCTCAACCCATATTTCGGACTAGTAATGTATGAGTATTGAGAAATTTATTAAAAGAATTTCCACAAGTGAAGCTTGTAAAAGAAAGAGAAAAGAAAATTACTGAAATGAAGGGAAACTCAATACTAGATAGGTGATTCAAGTATCTCTATCAGGGCTATGGATGCCTGACTAGCAGTAGAGCAATGCTTTGAGAGAACTAGAGGTATCTTCGTCGGGGCTATGGACGCCTGATTGGCAGTAGAGCAATGCCCATGATTTCATTGCACAACAGTTGAAGGACTCAATCTACGTAGCTTGGATCTTAGGTATAGTTGTTCAGGTGTGGAGAAAGTTCTTATGAAGAAAGATGCACCATATATGCACACACTTAGTTTCAAAAGTAGTTTTGTGTTGATTTACATTTGAGATTCCAGCTCAACTTTACTTAAATATTTTGATCATACTTAAGTTAACATGTTTCAAAAATCAGAGGTTTTTGGGTGACTAAATTCTTCAGTCTCTTAAAAATGGGTAAACCATTTTCCTAGTCAAGTCACCATTTGTTATGCCTTGCATAACCACCCCATTTTATTTTGGAACAAAATGGGTTCCCCTTGGTTTTTTTTTGTTTTGTTTTTTGGTTTGGGTCTTAGGAGTTGTTTTTTTTGTTTGTAAGTCTTTTCTTTCTTTGCTCTGTCGGAAGGGAGCTGGAACCGAAGCTGGACTCTGAACTTTTCCAAAGGTTTTAGTTTAGGTTTTGTTCTTACTTTAGGTCTTCCTTCCTTCCTTGTTCCTTCTTTGTCTGTCAGCATGTTTTGTGCTCCTGGGTTTGTTCTTCCCTTAAGTTGTTTGTCATTTTCCTTGTGTTTTGTTTAGGCCCGAGCGGAAGCGGAATCGAATTTGGAAGTGAATCTGGAACTTTGTAAAAGTTCTGGTTCATGTTGTCATCCTGACTTCGAATCCACTCGTTTGCTTTTTGTTGTTTTTCTTCATTCATGTTTGGACCGGGTCCGGTTTTTATTCCGACCCCGATTCCCTTCGTTTGTCATTTTCATTTTGGTTTTTGTTCCTTTTGTCAGGAGCGAAATCGGAGTTGGAACCAGACTTGGAACTTTGGAAACAAGAACAGTTTCGGTTTTGGATCCGAACCCACCCCCATTTCTTTCTATTGTCGGTTCTGTGTTGCGGGACCGAGACCAGGTTTGTAGTTCGATGAGGAACTTAAACTTTCTTGTTTGGTTTCGGATCTAGGTCCGTATCCGCTCTATCTTTGGTGTCCATGAGAGTTAAGCATGACCTACCATCTTTAATGCATTAATTACAGGTCCTTCACACACACCAAATTATTTTTTAAGCCATAATTAAGTTTAACTGGCTCATTATCCTTATTATCTAAACTATTTTAGCAAACTAGAGCCGGGTGAACTATGAGAGAAGCGATTTGATTGCGGAGGTGTCATGGAGTGAATTTCTATCAGATTTTCAGGTTTTCCTTGTGAGCATTTTAAGGTAGGGTCTCTTCTCCTTTCTTTTCATGTTTTTGTTTTGTCATTTTGTCTTCTATTTCTCAATTTTTTTTCTCGTGCGTTCGCAGAGTCTTCTTCTGTGAATTCTTTTCTTTTCTTTCATGTTTTCTTTTTTGCTTTGTTTCTGTTGTTCTTTGTTTTTTTGTTCTGTTTTCCTATTTTTCATTTGTCGCTTTTTGTTTGTTGTCGCTTTCGTGGCAGGTGGGTTTTGTTGTGCCCTAGTTTCTAATTAGGGCTTCCATTTACCGGGCTTTTCCGTACTCTAAATGTCTAAAATCTATTTTGAACCCCTTTTGATCTTATTTTTGTGTTGATTCTGTATTTTCTGGGATGGGTTTGTGATGCCCTAAATTTTTGACGCGACGTATCATGCAAACTAGGGTTTGGTCAATAACCTTTATAAAATAGTCTTTCCCTAAGGTTTAAATTGGCCTTTGTATGGTTGTGCTATGGGGGGGTTAAGCCCTTCTATTTCTAATTTCCTTGTAAATCATGTGACCTAGCTCCTTAAATCAATGTCACCATGCCTTTTATGAAGTGCTCTATTTTATGGTAAAACTGGTAGAAGCGGACTGAGGACCAAACTTGTCCTGAGGATGTTTAGTATCAGGAATCATTCCTAAAATGGTTCTGCTTCTGGTTGTTGATAATTTTTGGTCTTCACGCTTGTACTTGAGCGGAATCGGAGCCAGGGTGGAAGTTAAACTTGGAACTATTATTTAGTTTCTGGTTTGGTTTATGTTTCGGTCCTAGTTTTGGTTTTGTCCTAATTTTGGTTCTGACCCCGCCAGTGTTAAAAATTGTTTCATGTCCTTGATGTTTCTATGGTTCCCCTTACAATGAAGATGAGATTTGGGCTAAGTATGACAGTTCTTCTAAGGAAATAGAGGATGGTATTACATGATAAATTGATTTTATACTTTTGTTCATCTAATATAGGAGTTTATTGTAGAAAGTGAAAGATGTCTGGAGCATCAGAAGCGGCTTCTCAAAGGAGCCAACCAATGGAGACTTCTAGGCAAGGAGCCAAACCAAAGAAGACTAAGGTGGAGCAGCTCCCATATACCCTGAGATGTAAACATAAGGAGGTTACCCTCACTGCTAGCAAGGTTGATTCTAATTGGGCTGATATTACTAACACCAATTTGGTTCCTTTTAATTGTGAGGAATTGTATGAGGAGACATTCAGTTAGGAGGAGGTCACAGGAAGAACTGAGAGAATTGTTCAATCGGGTTTGGCCCATGTTGTACTTTTCCCTTTATCTATCTAATGTCTGGAGTTGATTCTTGTAGCAGCTGGAGCATACAATCCTGCTACTAGGCAGTGTGTAGATGTGAAGGAAAATGTTATCATTGATCTAACACTGCAAATGATCAGATTCGTGTTTAATGTACCTGCTCCCCAAAATCATAGGCAACTAAATGAAGCAGAAGCATTGAAGCTCTATAGTGATAATAAGGAAGCCTACATAAATCATATGAATAAGACTTGGACGAGGGTAGAGAAGAAGTCTCTCACTAAGCTTCATGATCAGCCTAAAAGGGCAGACTTCTACAAGGAGGTTAGGGACATAATAATGATGCTTTCTAGGTTGTTTGGAAAGAGAGAAACTTCTCAATTTAAAGAATGAATGTTTCCATTTATCCAGACTATCTTGGATGGAAAACAATAGTTTGACTGGTCTATGTTGGTGTCTGAGAGAATTCATAATCAAATGTTGAGAGTGAAAGAAACCAAGAGTTTCTTTATGACCTCTTATGTAGTCTATGCAGCTGCCAAACTGGGAATTTTTCCTGGATTAAATGCAGTGGGCATATTGGGAGAAGCCCAAGGGAAAAATAAAGTATGGAACCACTATGACCAACTTACTTTATAAAACTTAGAGTTACATTACAAGAGGATTAATGATGCATTTATGTATTTCATCATTAATAGGTTAACCGAAGATGTTGGTTATAGACTGAGCGCGGACGCCATTTTATTTTATTGCAAAATGGGGACATTGGTATATTCAATACCCCAAATTTACCTATTTCAGATTATCTGGTTTTGATGGCCACCCCCACCTACTTCCTAGGTGTTGTAGCAACAAAATTATATTGATGGAATTCATATATCAAGTTTTGAGGGTTAACTTTAGATTTGGCACCAAGCACAAGACTGGTGTTCATAAGTTTTGTATGAAATTGGGTGAGTATAGTTGTCCACACATTGTGGCAGCTAAGGCAGCCTGTGATGAATTTTTTTATTTAAAATTGGGTTTATACACTTCCAGGCTTCATTTTGATCCTGAGCACAAGATGCAAGCCTTGATCCCTAGTGTATTTGAAAAGCATTTTAATCTGTTGGAGGATTTTTGGATAGATCTCCAGGATGAATATGATCTCAGGAGGAGAAGCTATGAAAGACTACCTATCCCACTCATGGTTGAGTATGGAATAAAAGGGGATATCCCTAAAATGTTGTCAGATGATGGGGTAACATTGGATGCCCAGTATGATGCTAAAAAGATAGGCACTAAAGATCTAGACCCAGTTGATTGGAATGTTGAGGAGTCTATTGATATAAAACAAGTTACAAGACCAGTCTTGGATGGAAGCACACACTAGGTTAGCTTGAGAGTTAACCAACTTGAAGCTCAACTATCCAAGAAGAGGAAGGCTACTGGAACCACCCAATACATAAGGAAAAAGAGGAGAATGCCTCTGAAAGAGCCTTTGGAATTTCTTACTCCCAATTCAGGGGAGGAGGCTATAGCTCAAGATCTTCCTGAGATACAAGAAGGAGAGGCCAATACAGAAGTTGGTGCCTCCACATTTGTTGTAGGAGAAGTATTTTCTCAACCCTTTGTTACACAACAACCATGTCAGGAATCCCCAAAGGGAACTCTTTATGAGGAAGCTGAGGTCCTAAAGGAAATGGAGTCAAGAATTGAAATACATGATATTGCAATAGATTCTGAGGCTACCCCATCTGATAAAGAGGCCCGTGTAGTAACATCTCTTGATGTAACTGATGATGCAGGGATAGAGCATGTGTTGACAATGGAGGAAAAATGGAAATTGTTTGAGGATGTGAAGAAGGAAGCAGATGCCAAGGCTCTGGCTGAGGCACTATCTAGACAACAAGAGATTGATGCTAAGGTATAATCTAATGCATTGAAATAGAAGGAACTGGAAGATAAAGTTAAGGCTGATGAATTGGTTCAACAACAACAAATGGAGCAGGAGCTCAAGATGAAGGAAGAAAGAGACAAATTGATTTTTCAGCAGAAAATTTATGATCTTGAGGAAGAGAAGGCTGCTCAAAGAAGGGAAAAGGAAGCTCTTGAGGCTATGTTTAAAGCTGTTGAAGAAGCTTATAAAAAGAGGGAAGAGCAAGAATGCCTAGAAAGGGAAAAGGAGCAGGAGCTCAAGATGAAGGAAGAAAGAGACAAATTGATTTTTCAGCAGAAAATTTATGATCTTGAGGAAGAGAAGGCTGCTCAAAGAAGGGAAAAGGAAGCTCTTGAGGCTATGTTTAAAGCTGTTGAAGAAGCTTATAAAAAGAGGGAAGAGCAAGAATGCCTAGAAAGGGAAAAGGAGGTTGCAGAGCTTGTTCTACATGAGAAGAACACTAAAGAAGCATCAGACTATGTTGAGGAGTTAAAAAGGCAAAGAGATCAAGTGTTAGAGGAGAGAAAGTTGGAAGAATAACATTTGCAGCAAGAGTTGGAAGCCCAAAGAGTGAAAGAGAAAAAAGATAAGGAAGAGGTAGAAAATTTCGCACAAGAAGAGACACAAAGAGAGCAAAAAAATGTGCAGGAGGTCGACTCTCGGCCTGAGAATACTATATTGCAACCTCTATCCTCTACCACTGCGACTTATTCTTCAACACAAGTGGCTACTACCCCTACAACTCCTACATGGTTAAAGCTTGACTTGGATAAGAAACAAATAGTTCAGCCTCAGCCTCTTAATTGGGATGAAATGATGAAAGAGATTGAGAAGGAGAGACCCAAGAAGAAGGCTAGAGTTCTTCACTCCACCAAGCTTACAGACAACAGAGAGATCGTTGTTGAATTTGCAATACCAATGGTGGATAAGAACCGGGATGAAATGCAAATGTCTGACTATCAGTTGGGTACGGTGAACTTGCGAAGACCTACAAGAAATCAGCAAATTAACTTGATTGATATTGTAGATTCTTCTACCAAGTCCTGGATGATCAAGGATAGGAAAAAGAAGGATTTGCTTAAGGCTCAATTGGATCAATTGTATAGGTTTTTAAAATATTTCTCAACTCTAATTTCTCAACAAGCTGCAGCTCTTGAATCACCAGTCTTACTGACAAAGAAAGAAGTTGATGACTTGGTGCATATGAAGAGTAAGGTGGGAATTTTGGAAAGATGGATTGATAAGCTTCATCAAGAGGTAGATGAAGTTTAAATTGATAATTTCAAGATTCATGAAACAACACTTGAGTTGGCAAGGGATTTGAACCAGTCTGTTGAAGGTATAAACAAGTAGGATGAAGAATATAAAGAATGTGTTAAAAAGATTAAGAACATTAGCAATGTACCTAAGTCAACTCTGCTGGAGAAATCAATTCTTGAGAATGATAATGTGAATTTCATTGATAAAATTGTGAGGATAATAAGATACATATCCAAGTCTATTCATGAGCATAAAGATGAGATTCAAGAGGTGATTAAAGATTTGAATCAAAAGATTGATGAATTAGAGGCGATTGTGACTATTTTGGTCAATCTGGATCTACCTCGGTTAAGGAGGTTCTTTCTTTGGATAAGATGAGGGAAAAGTGGAGGAGTAAATTTGAAGAGGTTATGCAAAAGGGGGACGATGGAGAGGATTTTTTGTTGGATAGGTTTATGGAAATTAGGGAAGAAGCAAAGGTTGCTAGAAGAGAGGTGATCAAATTGAAGGAAGTGCAGAAATTGGTTTCAGCACAACTATAGAGGATAAAATTTGAGGATGATTAGTTGGATGGGCCAGATTCGGATACTCTTCAACAAATTTTCTCTAATTATGATGAGTACATCCTTGAGCATGCAACGCAGGAATAAGTTAGCAACAGAACACCTTCTTCACTTAATACAACATCTTCTTCTCTCCTCTTTTGCAGGGTTTTGATATTAACTTGACTTAAGTTCGATCTATCAGTTCCATCTTCTTCTTTGGACATCAAATTTTTTTGCAACAAAGAAATCTGGCCTTGTAACTAAAGATTAATATTCCAGTTCTTCTTTCAGTTCTGGTCCCTTGATTTGTGGATTTGAGTTTTGATTGAGAGGAAGGCATGCATGACAATGTCTATGTGTATCTCTTGGTTCTATTTTGTAAAGGTCGGCTGATTGAAGAAAGTTTAGCCACTTGATGATAGCAAATAGTCAATAGTATTAGGATTTTGATTGTTGTTAGCAGAGATACTTTTGAGAAAGTTCAGTTGAACTTGGATGCAATTTTTACAGTTTTGTACAAATTTTCATGTTATCAAGTTTGGACCTATCTGATAAGGTTAATGATTTATAATCAATTCGTATGCCAGTGATTTTGTTGTGCCTAAATGTTTTCTATTTGATGAGAATCAATAGGGGAAACTGGATTTAAAGATTATCTCATTGAGTTATCTATGAATGACATTTCTGTTATATCTATTTGATGTGTGTTTTGATGATGAGTGAATGATCTATTTTAAGTTTTGAAGTAAAAAAGTTTTAGTGAATGGTTGTGATTGGGAATTAAGCACTATGAATGTATGTAGTGGTATAGGTTATTCTATGGATTACATCATGTTGTAGTTTTGATTATGGAAATAAACACTCATTATTGATACGCATGTCTGGATATTAAGAAGTTTTGTTCATGTTCTTTTGTTTCAAGGCTCTAATTTATGTTTTTATCTTTATTTAAATCCCCCCAAGTGTAGAATATTTTATCTGATGTAGTTATGTTCCTCGTTACCAGCAAAGGCCCCTTGCATATTATAGTTACATTGACCATTGAGCAAAATCAGCATAGTTGAGAACCAACTACCAAGACCTTTGGAGTTAGATTACTATATGTTATCTTTCTCTTTAAGGAAAAATGGAATAATGATATTTTGTTTAATGTTGTGTTGTTTTCACCATCAACAACAGGTTGATGGTTACCTAGACGTTTCAGGAAGTGTGCTGTTGGTTGGTGCTGATAAGTGTTATGTTATAGTCTATTTGTTTGAGGCTACTGGTTACTTGGCCGTTTCAGGTAGTTCTTGGATGTAAGATCATGTGTAATTAGTTGTTTTGGGTTTAAGGATCCCATTAAAACCTTTTCTATTTTGTGCTCTATACTCATGCTGGTTTTTTGATAATCTACTTCTGGTTCACTGTTGGTTGTCTTTGTTCTATGCTTTTGTAGTTGGGTCAGATTTTTGTGTGGGTTTCAGGTCCCCGTCAAAACCTACTTGTCAATGGTTTCAGGTCCATTCAAAACTAGTTGTAAATGGTTTTGGGTCCATTCAAAACATGTTTTTCCCCCTTAATCAAAACATTTTTCTCTATTTGATGTGTGATTGTAGGTTTTAGGTTGAAGATCCATTAGAGAGAAAATTTGAAGAAAGTTGCAAAGCTGTCAAAGTTGCAAGAAAAGTTGTCAAATCATGAAAATTGAACTACAGGCTTTATTTCTTGCTTTTCGACAATGATTGACTGGAATCTGGGAGTGCAAACATAGAAGAACAGAACCTAGAAACTAATTTTTCAGAGCCCTAGCCAGGACCCATTTTCCATAGGGAAAATGAGTCCTTAGTGAGGTCTGAAAAAACACTTTCAGTGAAAGGTACATAATATTAGACCCTTTCCAAATCTGCCTTTTGATTGTTGGTTGGGTTAGATTTGGTTAATGTTTCTCATTTTCACATTATAACACATATTTTGAATGAAATTAGGAAAAAATAGAGTGCATCATACACATCTCATTTCACCACCCCCTATATTTTTTCTATATTTCACTACTTAATACTCCTAGTTCGCAAGAAATATTTCTCCTAGTTGTTGTTTATTGAACTCTTTAATATTCCTATAATTCATAAACTATTTGATGAGTTATATGGGGCCAAATTCTTCTCCAATATTGATGTATAATCTAGGAACCATTAGATTTTCTTGTATAGAAGATATTCCTAAAAAAATATATTTTACACTCATGAGTATCAGTATAAATTTTTGGTAATGTCAATTTATGTCACAAATGCTCCATACAATTTTTGAGGTTTGATGAACCAAAATTTTAAGTGTACATACTATTCATTTCAATGAAATTCTATCTACAACAAGAAATAAGAAAATGTATCATGCACTTGAAGTAGAACCTACAACTTCTATTAGTAGATTGATTGCTTCCAAAAATGTTCAAGTGTTACTTTTGGTATAACATAGGTGAAATATAGATCACCATGTTATTTCCACCAAAAATCTAAGGTTGATATAGGAAAATTAAGGACAATTTTTCCCAAGTCACAAACTCTTAAAATTCTTTGGAGATTTTTAGGTCTCATAAGATAACATCACAAATTTATTTCAAACCATGTTAAAATTGTAACTCCTTTAATATAGATGTTAGAAAAAAATCCTTTATAGTGTTCCTTCACCCTTCTCAAACTTTCCATGTGTGACAAACTAGTAATTATCATCCAAACATTTTCAAAATTATTTTCTATAAAAAGTGACACTTTATGGGCTAGGATTGGGGTTGTTTTGAAGCAAGAATGAAGATCCTTAACTTCCACTAGGAGGGTAATTACAAGTACAAATTTGGTCAAGACCACATGTGAGAAGGAAATTTGATCCATTATTCATGTTATGACTCATTAATAGGCGTATATATTGGGGCATAATTCTTACATTAAGATAGATCATTATAGCCTTAAGTATTTCCTAGAACATGAATTTACTTCACTAAAATAACAAAGATGGATCACAAAATTATTATGTTATTGTTATGAAATTGTGTACAATGAAAATGGGAATGAGAGTGTGTTGGAAAATTCTCAATCTCAAAAAATTGAAGATAAGAGGACATTATATTCTTTGTCCTTAGCCACTCTAAATTGGTTGTAGAAGGTCTAAAATGCAAAAAATGGTCCACAAGTTCAAGAACTTCAAGAGTGGGTTTGAGTGATGATTCAATCCTTGAAATTATTTTAAGGGAAACTTCTTAACACTTCTCATTAATTTAGACAACACTCATAAATTCATTGACCCTCATGTGGCCAAGTAGGCAACATATTATCCTTTCAATAATTTTAAGGTGATGATATCAAATGAAGCACATTGTCTTAGAAAGATAAATGTTGAAATATTAGAATTTTAATGGGGGATGAAATTTATAATATAATATGTTCTAACTATTGTTAAGATAGTGTAAAATAATCCTGGTCACTTGCTAAATTTATTCTTTAGGACCTGTCCAATGTAACTTTGCTAAACTATGGTTGTAATTCTCTAATAATAGGAATTTTATAATATATGTTAAATAATGTAATAAATAGTCACAACTAAATTATTATCTCACATCACTTGGATACATTACTAAAATTGGGATCTCAAGATGTCACGGTTTAACATTTTATTATGAAAATGACACCACTAGATGAGCTATCTACCTCTCTAAACTTGTAATTACTCCTCAAGAAGCATTCACAAGTATTTAAATTAGTCCAAGCATTATCACCTCAACACTCACAAGATCATGCAATTACATGAATTAGGGTAGTTAACCCACAAACATTCACTCATTTTTCTACCCCTATGTTTAGATAACTAAGATATAATATTTACCAAGGTTTTATTTTTTCCTCTTATTTATCTCATTTGGGAGTTCTCAATTCGTATTGTCCTTTCTATGGAAAATTAGAGAATCTCAAGCATATTTTTTTATTCTACATCATAGCTCAAGAATCTTGGAGCTGGATACATGAATTCTTCAATGCTTTAGGGATTGTGATGGTCATGGGTGGTCTCATTCCTCTTGGGCACCTTCTATTTCTTCTCATAGGTATAGTGATCCTAGCTAGCTGAATTCTAGCAAGTTACCTCACATAGAGCTAGTTATTCCCCCTATTTATGAAGACTAGGAGGAGGGTGACCTTATTGGCAAGGATCCTATCGATGATAGTTCCAACCCCATTGATGTATGTGGTAAATTTGAGGACTGTGATCCTCATCTTGCAAGGGTTGCTCTTACGACTTAAAAATTTTATTTATTTTAATTATTTTTTAGATTTAGTCCTACTTAGAATTTTTTTGTATTTCGTATTGAGTTGGTACCACTTAATTAGTGAGGGTGTTCCTTTCTACCACCCACCTTTTCCTGAATATTGATGAGTCCAATTTATGGCTCAATTTTGATAGAGTTTATCATCCATTTGTTGTTGTTTTCATAGACTTTGATACTTGGATGTTGGCATTTTCATGTTATTTCCTTAAAACCATAGACATTGGGCATAAGCTTATCTTTGTAACTTTTAGATGACATTAACATGCTATGTGAACTATCTATGTTAATTTTACATGTGGATTAATGAATGTTACTTTAAGATAGTTATAGATATGCAATTGTTGTGTATAATAATGTTGTCATGAAGATATAATTAGAGCCTACAAAATTGAGGAAGATTCTACCAGCTGGTTGTTCGCCATTGAAAAAGTCAAAAAGGTGATCATTCAAAGGTCAATAGAGGGAAGACTCTCAATGGAGGGAAATTACTAGTTCAAATCAAAGAATGTAACTACCTTGTAAATGGTCATAATAGTTTATTGAGTGAATATAGGAGTTATTGTTATGCTAGATCCACGTTAAGGAAAATCGGCTTGACCAGATTCCACGCATGCATAACCTCCTTTCCACTTTCTATGCTTTTCATGAAGTGGCATCCTCCTAATCTATTGGAGTTGACTACCTTGCTAGGTAGTTAGTTAGTAGTTTTTCCTTCTATAAATAAGATTTGGATGCTCCTTGTCAGAAGGTTGATTGATCTGATGTTGTACTTGCATTCCTAGTTTTTTAGTAATATAGTTATGTTACTCTATTGCAATCATGATTTCTAATGAATAAAATGAAGTTATAAGTTTGTTGCATCTGAGTTTGTCTTAAGGGATACTCATCCAAGGGGGACCACTTGGTGAGAATTCCATCCTTTAGCTTAGTTATTACTTTTCTGTTCAGCAAATAGTTACGAATCTGGCAATTGTCTGTTCCTGCAGCCAAAGCAGATAGAGTAGTTTCCTATCTGTTTGCTTAGATTTTCATTTTTTTCATTCACTTCTGCTTAGTATACTTTTTGGTTGATGTTTAGTGCTTATGTTACTTCTTTCTATGCAATTTACTTTCAACATTATGTCTTTCTTAGTTGTAGGATGAATATGGCTACTATGGATTCCTAGTGCACATATTGTGTTGACCTATTTCAAGTCTACGTCCCTAGGTTGACAATTAAATGAACCTTCATGATGATTGAGATAGCTATTCAAATCAAATTTTCAATCTTTGAATTACAACTTTAAGGGCTTAGTTGTTAAGTCATTGTAGGAGGCCAACATTTTTGGTGTCGTTGTCGGGATGGTGTCAAACTAGAGAGTTCTTTGGAGTCATTGATGATTTCTTTCTTGCTAAAGTATTTCTGAAAGTTTGTTCTTAGTATACCTCTCATTTAAGAAGTAATAACCCCTATTCTTTCACCAATTCTTTGTGTGAGTTGGCTGATATTGAGTTGATACCGCATGCATAGAGGTAGGAGAAGAGATGCTTATGGGAGAATCCTTTCCAATAATCCTAGTCCATTTCAGCTAGAAGAGCTTCCAAATTTTCCAAGAGACGAAGAAGAAGAGCTACACCCTTTTGTTGATGAATTTCCCAGTTTGACTAGTTCTGAAACTTCCTCTGAAGATCAAAATCTGATTGAGAACCCATTTGCTTTGGAACTCCATCAGGCGGGCATGGGTGATGCAAATAGAAACAAACCTAACCAGTCAGATTTTCCATTCCCCATTGCTCATAAGAATGAAGTTGACAACCTCAAAAATATCCCTCCTTTAGTCCTTCCTAAGTTCTATGGACTTGTCACAGAAGACCCTGATACTTTCTTGTTTGAGTTTGATATTCTCTATAGAAACTATGACTATACCACTGATGCTCATAGGCTTAAGTTGTTTCCTACCACCTTGAAAGAGGTTGCATTAAGATGGTTTATGAGCCTAAGCAGAAATACTGTGGAGACTTGGGATGACATGAAGATAAAGTTCCTTGAGAAGTACAAGGAATATTGTAGGGGTAGTGACATGAGAGGAGATGACATCTTTAGGATGTAACAGAAGGAAGATGAGAGTCTGGAGAATTACATTTCAAGGTTTATGTTTTTCCTATAGAAATCTCCACATCATACACTCAAAGAAGAGTCCCAAAAGCTGCTCTTCTTGAGAGGGATTAATGAGAGTTGCATTAAGGCTTTAGGCCTGATGGGAGGAGATATCACCCAAGCTCCTTGGGAAGATATTAAGAAGCTATGTCAGAACCAGGGATAACTTTAAGAAACCCTCCCCCTTGATGAAGGTGTAAAATCCTGGTGAATCTTTCCTTTTATTTGAAAAAAAATATTAGTTTTCCTGACGAATCTATGCACATTATTAAAAAAAATTGTAAAATCCTGGCAAATCTCAATGAATAATTGGTAAAAATAATAATCATAGTGGCGAATAATCACTAAAAAGAATAATTACAATGGTGAATCTCTCCTTTAAAAACTTGCATAGTTGGTTAATGTAGTTCCTCCATATTTTTTTATTTTTTGTAATATTGAAGTAGGGGCCCAGGGGTAGTAGCCACCAACGGGGTCAAGGGGCAGCGTCCCTTGTGGTGGTCAAGGGGGCAGAGCTCCCTTGTGGGGGTCAAGGGGGCAATGCCCCCTCACGGCCAAGCATAAATTCACTATTGAAAATGCATTGGAGCACTCATAGATTAAGTGTTTTTTTTAAATCTCGCTTTAAAATTAAGACTAAATGAAAAGTGAAAATGTTACCATCGATTAGCTTTTTAATCAGATGGTTGCAGGTTAATTCTGTGACCTAATACGCATGTGCCTTTTAAAAGGCTTGTTGAGGCCTGAAATTTGTTCTGGGCCACACGATTAGATTTAATTATGTGGCCCAAAACAAATTTCAGGCCTCAACAAGCCTTTTAAAAGGCACATGCATATTAGGTCGCGAAATCAACCTGCAACCATCCAATTAAAAAGCTAATTGATGACAATAAATAAAAGCCCCAAAATTAAATGGTAATTTATTATTAGTGGCGATATTGCCCCAAAATTAATGGTAGGAATATAATATTACTCGAGAATATAATTAATATTTGTAATTATAGTATAAACTACTGGCAAATCAGTTCCAATGATGCATCGTTTAAAAAGGTGAATTAATCGGGATAAATTTTTTTTTTTGTAAAAACCTGGCGATTCAGCATCCTTTTTATCTTCTACTATTCACCATTTTTGTAGGTCCCAATTTCAATTATTCACCAATTGGTGAAGATTCGCCACTAAAGTTTTCCCTGGTCAGAACTATTCTAGGGTAGCTTCAAAGAAAGGGAGAGCTTACCAATCCTCTATGGGTAAGTCATCTACTAGTGGAGTTTCGAGGATGGAGATTACTCACTTGCTAGCAGACTTCAAACAAGACATTATAAACAATCTGGCTACTCAGCTAGATACACTTCAAGCTAAGAAGAAACATGAGGAGGCAGAGACAATGTTGGCAGAATACTACCCTCATTGCAGACAAAAGAAGAAGGTTTGCATATGCAAGATGGTAGCTAACATTGACAGTAAGCAGATTCCACCTGAGTTCAATCCAATCTAGGGTGAAGATGATCAAGTCTACTACATTTCACAAAGGAGACCATGGGCTCCAAGACAAGGTATGCCACCAGATCCATTATCCTTTGTTGGGGCTTATTTTAATTCTTATGCATTTGGTAACCAATGGCAACCCCCATATCCATCCAACTATGGAGGATACCCACCACGACCTTGGAATAACCCTCCAAATACTTGGCCCAATCACCAAAGCTCTCCATCCCAATGGCAGCAACCTCAGGGGAATTGACAGCAATTTCAAGGAACTTGGTAGCCACCTCCAAAAAATAGGCAACAAACATCTCAATGGAGGGGAGGACAACAATGGCCAAACCAGACAACCAGTTACATGTAACCACCTTCTCAGCCCCAACAACCTGGTATAATGCATCCTCCTACTAGCTCAAGTTCAAACACACCTAGACCTACTCAACTACCAGCTCAACCCACACCTAACCCAAATAACAAACCACAACAGCAGCAAATCTATTCTACTAATTCAAATCAATTTCTTGCATATGTTGTGAGTGTAAGTGACATCCACTTGTGTTCAGGAACCACTTTTCCAGCTCCTTCAACTCTTATCATCACCAAGCTTCCTATGGAAGAAGATGAGCATTTGAATGTCCCCATTTAGCCAAGTGTACCTAAAAATCCTGAACCAGTCCCAGTCCAGTAGACTGAACAAGAACCACCATTTTCTTAGAGGTTGGAAATTGTTAAACAAAAGGAAGAGAAGGAGGAAACAACCATTGGAATTCTAGATCAGTTGAAGCATATATGTGTCAAGATACCTTTATTTCAGGCAATAAAAGAGTTCCCATATATGGAAAAGCAATTAAGGAAGCATGCCTCAAGAAGCCGGGAAGGAAAAAGAAAGACCCCACTACGGTTCATGTCATTCTTGGGAAAGTGAATGTTCCCAAATACAATGACCCAGGTAGTCCTATAGTAGGAGTTGTTATAAATGGGATCCAAATAAAGAATACTCTGATTGATTTGGGACCAGCAATAAATGTGATGACTAAGGATATCCTGCAACAACTAAATGTTGCAAGCATGAGACCTACTCCTACTTTTCTACAGCTTGCTGATAGTTTCACTATTAAACCTGCTGGTATAGTAGAGGATCTTGTGGTAACTCTAGACTCTTGGGAGTACCCAACAGATTTCATGATTCTTTCTCCTAAAGCTACACTAGGCAAGTATCCCATTATTCTAGGAAGACTATGGTTAGCAGCTTTAACTCATGCTCCTATACTCAAAGGTCCCAATTGGGAGCTTCCCTTTCATATTTATACAGATGCATAAGACTATGCTATAGGAGCAGTCTAGGATAGAAAGGAGCAATTGAGAATGCTATTTATTTTGTCAGCAAAAACTTGCAAGGAGTTGAATTCAATTATACAGTGACAAAAAAGGAATGTTGGCAGTGGTCTATGCCATTAACAAATTCAGGCACTACATAATAGGATATCATATCTTTGTGCACATATACCATGCATCCATTAGGTACCTCATGGATAAGCCCCTGATCTTAGGTAGGCTAGCAAGATGGTTGTTGCTTATGCAAGAATTTGATATCACCATTGTTGACAAATTGGGTAAAGCAAATGTTGTAGTAGAATTTCTCTCAAGGTTAACTACATCAGAGGACAATCAAGTCATTGATGACTCTTTTCTTGATGAACATTTTTTTTCCATTAGTGTGCATACACTTTTGTATGTAGATATAACAAATTATCTTGTCACAGGAAGGGTTCCACCTCATTTCTATCCAATAGAGAGAAGGGTTCTCATTGAGAAGGCTTTTCCTTTCTCATGGATTGCAGGATGTTTGTTCTACACTGGACCAGACCATGTCATGAGGAGATGTGTGAGGGAAGATGAGACATATGATATATTGCATGCATGTCACAATGAACCCTGTCGAGGGCATTTTGCAGCCAAGAGGACAATAATGAAGATGTTGAACACAGGATATTACTGGCCCACACTCCACAAGGATGCAGGGAAATATACAAGGAAGTGTGATAGATGCCAGAGGATGGGCTGGCCAACCAAATCATATGAGATGCCCCTTTACCCCTAGGTAGTAATCACACCATTTGATAAATGGGGATTGGATTTTGTAGGACCTATTGACCCTCCATCAAATGGTAAATCCTATATCTTGGTTTGCATTGATTATGTGAACAAGTGGGTTGAAGTTAAAGAAATGAAGCATGCAAAAGATACTAAGGTTGCAAAAATTATTTATGAGGAAATTTTCACACGGTATGGGGTTCCAAGAGAGATAGTAACTAATCAAGGGGCTCAATTCACATCAACCCTTGTTATAACACTGGTCAATGAATACAACATAAGGCACAAAAAGTATACCCCCTATCACCGTCAAGCCAATGGGTAGTTTGAGGTGACCAATAGGGAAATTGAAGCTATCTTGACCAAAACAGTGGCTATTCATAGACAAGATTGGGAAAATAGGCTACTAGAAGCTGTATGGGCCTATCGGACCACCTAGAAAACAACCACAAGCTTCACTCCTTTTGAATTACTGTATGGGAAGCCAGCTATGATTCCCATTGAATTCAAGCATAATACTCTTAGGCTGCACTAGACTTAGGGATGGATATCTTTGAGGCACAAAAGGATAGAATTATGCAGCTGAATAATTTGGATGAGATGAGAAAGACAACTTTGCATCACATAGAGGTAGTGCAGAATCAAAGAATAAAGTGGCATGAAAAATTCATAAAGGACAAAAA
>VDFB02160646.1:0-12834 GCA_007258455.2 Sequoia sempervirens | reverse complement strand
GGAGAAGGGAAAAAAGGGGGGTTCGAGTGAACCCCTCTTGACCCCTTTGAGTGAAGGAAAGTTCGCTCAAAGTGGGGTTTTCTCGAACCCCCTTTTTTTCAAAATTTCCTTTGTTTTCATTTACAAAAATGTGCCAAAAAAAGATAACATCACAAAAGGGGTTCACTCAAAGGGGGGGTTTGAGCAAACCCCTTTTTGGGTTCATGCGAACCCCCCTTCGAGTGAACCCATAAAAAACAATATTTTTTTCTTCAGAGTGTTTTTGCAATTTTCCTTCCTCAATAGAATTGCAAACTAGTATTTTGGGTTTATCTAGTGAGGTGTAAGGTCCCTCTTCTGTTATATTAGATGAAATTTTAAGAAATATAAAAGTACCCAAAATAATATATTGGAGAGGGTGAAAGTGTTTTTTATTAAATTTCATACAAATATACTATGAAGATATTGCATGAACACTACTCAAATAACAACCATAATTTCAACAAAACTACAAACATAGAATTTTCCCATAACTTAAACTCTAGAAATTTTTAATAGAAAAGTGAAAAGAAAACTAACTAATTATAAAATATTGCAATAAAATATGTAAGAAAAATCTTTATTCTTTATGAACGATAGATGATGCATACAAAACTTAATGACCTTTTCATACTTTAGAACATTGAAACTTTTGTAATGGGCTTATAATCTCTCTAGATTATAAGGTTTTGAGGCCATCATTGTTATTTGATATGTGATATATCATTGTATTTTTTAGAGGAAATTTTAGATGGCCACCAATTCATTTATAATTAATTAAAAACTTACTTTGATGGATCTCATCATATTCATATATACAAAACCCTTGAATCCATATCTTGTGCATGGGAGAGAAGACAAAATTGGTGGATTTTCTTTGTTAATAAAATCAAAGATGCAAGTATGGAAGATCTTCCATATATAAAAATTTCTAAGATCGTTTGGTATCTCCTTGTCACTTGTAATGGTGACAATGTTACTCATAAACATGAATGAAATTTCTAAGTTCACCTTATGTTGAGTCACATACTTAATAGATTATTGGCCCAAAATCTCCTAAATTACTTCCATTATTTCCTCCTCTCAAAAGAAGAAGACTAAGCACTAGAACCCATCAACAATAGATGCATTGTATAAGTCAGGAAAGATATCACTAAGTGTGATACCACTTCAAATAAATTGAAAATAATGACTCAAGTGGGAATGGTTTTCCATGCTACCTTCCTTTGCATAAGATAATACTATCTTTGTCACTATAATAAAGGTACTAACAAGATTTATTTAGAAGTTAATCTTGTCTCACTATCATTTCCCCATAATCTATAAAGATCGTGTATTTTTCTAATTTTTCATTGATGGTAATGTCCTATAGTTTATGAATTTTGTGATGAAATAGAAATTTAATAATTATATTACCCTCTTAGTAAAAATGGTTGATGGAGAATGAATGTAGGCTATTGAATAAATATCATGCTTGATTTAAAATACTTTGGATCTTCCAATTTAATAAATACTTATTTTTGAGGAAGAGAAACCATGTATAAATATTGATCCAACTTCAATTATAGTGTTATTAGGAGAGCAAGACTTTATCAATTGTAAACCTAGTAATAGAGTTTTTTCTTTATCTTAACTATTCATCCCTAGACTAAGTTTCATTTTGAATGATTTGGTCAAGTTACTAGAATATTTATGGATGACATTTGCCACCCCAGAACAACCCAAATTACCATGAGAAACAACAACAAATTTCATCATCCATGTTTCACTAGTAGGAGGGGTTGATTTGGTTTTTGATTTATTTATAGAGTTTAGATGAGAAGATGAAACCCCATGAATGATAAACTGATTAATCCTTGTTAATTCCCAAATTCATATATATATATATTCCAAAAATTCTTACAAATATTTATTACAAGTTAAATAAACCTGTGATTTATATCTAATATGTACAATAAAATTAATTTAAAATTAGCTCATAATTGTGATGTTCTAAAGTGACTTGTTTTTCAACTTTAATTTGCTTTCCCTTTTATCAACTAACATAAAATGCTATTGAATTTTAATCTCTTCCTAAATTTTTCTTTAATATAGATATTTTGAAATTTCTAATTTTTGATTTATTTATTTTTAAATATTCAACAATAAAAAAAAACATTTTATTACATAACATGATTAAACACTTAGATGGTGATGATGCTCTAAAGGATAATGCTTCTATTTTAATTTTCTTTCCTTTTTCTTATTAATATTGATCTTGGATATCTTCTAACATTTTTTTGTAAATATATATTCTCAAAATTTAAGGAAATACATTTCCAAGTTTTGTTTTATAAAATATAATTGTAATTTAAATATATTTAATAATTATTTTTACATATATTGAATTTTATCAAAATTTACTATTATATTAAAAATCTAAAACTCAAATTAACATTCTAAATTTAAACATTAATTTTAAAATATTGTTTCAATTTTAATCTTTTTATTATTTTTTGATGTTTAATTTTAAAAACATAATCAGATTTATTAATTCTCTTATCAATCATAATTAAGGAGAGATACAATCCCCACACATATCTCCTCTTTCATTTTTCATTAACTTAATATGACTTGGAATAATATAAATTATAAAAATTAAATTTATAAAAATAAAACAATTGAATAATATTCACACCTTTTCTTTTAGTGTCCTTATGCTAGGTATATTTGGCATTCTTGGTGGGGAGTTTGGGGACAACCCTGTATTCATGCCTCTTGTTTGATAGAATTTTGGGAAAGCTTGGGAAGACCCACTACTAAGACGACTTTTCTTCATATTGCTTGGATTATTGGCCCTACCTTTATTACTTGGCACTTTTGGCTTGAGAGAAATAGGAGAATTTTTCAAGATGTGAAGGAGGAAGGGGATCTTTTATGGAGGAAGATCTTCATCAAGATCTAGGAGACTATTGTAGCTAAGTGTGATTTGTCGGTTACTGTGGATCCAAGTGATCTGTCCTATGTGAGGAAGCTTCATTTGGAAGGTAGTGGGTCTGGTTGCTCTACTGGTAATGGCCTCATCAGGTCAAGAAGAAGGTGCATCGGGAGGGTAGGTGGCGACCACCCCCTCAAGGAGTTCTGAAGATAAATACTAATGGATCTTCTAGGGGGAATCCTGGGCATGTTGGGATTGGTGGTATTGGCAGAGACAGTAATGGAGGTTAGGTATTTTTCTTCTCTATTTATAAGGGTCACCATTCTAATAATTTCATGGAGGCTCTGGCTATTTTTCATGCTATTGAAAGAGGTTGCTCTCTAGAATGGAAGATGATTATTTGTGAATCTGATTCACAGATTGTAGTTGATATCCCAAACAAGCAGAGTTTTGATGGTTTTAACTGGAAACTGGCTATGGTGATCAAACAGATTGTGAATTTTTGCAACTCTTTGAAAATGTTTCCTTATGTCCTATTCTTAGGGAATGGAATAGAGTCACTGATCTTCTGGCGAAGTGGGCTTTTGAGCACGTGGAGAGGTGGAATGTTGATGATTGGGGATTTTTATCCTTAGAATTCTCTGTGTCCCTTAAAAAGATTATCATGGAAGACCTTCATATGTAATTGGTTCCTCGATTGGGTTCCTTTGGGGACTTTTGTTGTGGGGTTGGTTGGTTGCTTTTATGGGCTTTTGCTTCATAATACTTCTTTGATTCAATAATTTTTTACCTCGTTTTATTAAAAAAATAAAATTGAATGATATGTATATTAAATATACAATAGATTTTAAATATAATTTTTTTAAATATATCACGTATTATAACATTAATTAAAATAAAATCAACTAAAATCATTTACATTTACATATGTATGTACACTTAAATAGGTAAATTTGTATTTAAATTTACATATTCGAAAGAAGGAGGCGTAAGATTGAATTCAGGCACTGAGAATGAGTAAATATTATAAGAGAGGTGCTAATAAATAGATTGAAATCGATCTTGGTTCCACAATGAAGATTTATTCATAATGAAGAAAGCTTAGATGCCATCATATTCCTGAATTCCATGAAATCTAACACTCCATTGCAATCTGAATCAAATCTGCAAATCATATTCTGGCAACGTTGGACCTGCTCGAACAATCCTAGCGTGGAGAGAACTTGATGCAGCTCAGTGGAAGAGATGTATCCATCCTCATTCTGATCAAAAACTCTGAAAGCTTCCATTAAATCCTTTGATTCATCTTCTAATTCTGTGTCTTCATTATTGAAGATGGACTGATATAAATGCACAAAATCTTCAAATTGCACGCAGCTACAATTCTCTTCATCTTTGCACAGAGAACTGAACATACACGTAATATCTTGTTCCGAAATTGGTATTCCAAGTCTTTTTACGAAGTCACTGATTTCACTCACACTCACAACTCCATCCGCATTTACATCTATGATTTCATATACTCTTCTGATCTCATCGAGATTGGCCATTAACTAATAAAGTGATGAAGAAGCTCGGTAAACCTCCAAATTCGCGTTACAGAAACCCAAGAGAGCGTTAAAGATAATTGTGTTTGAAATAATATCCCTTGCTACGTGAGTGCATTTATAGAATGATTGAAAGAACCTTGTTTGGATGTGGAAGGAAGGGTGTGAGCAGTGAACAAGAATTTGTCTTTTCGCACATAATGTATAGAAAATTACAAAGGTGGACTGATTCCGTCCATGTTCGTAACGTTGAACTCCATCGATCACGAGTCGGTCCATTCGTGAAGTTTTGACTTGATATTGTAAAAGTTGGCTACTAATTCAATTAACCAGCGAAGAAATAGTCGTATGGCAACCAAGTCATTGGAAAGGCCTTTTCGTCCACTGCTTAAATTTGATGGGCAGGGGATCATTTGCGCTCAGTCATCAGGCTCGCTATCATTTGGGTGACGGTCAATTTTTTTTTGACATTTATTTCATGGAATCAAACGTTGATTTTATTTTTATCATTACTATTTCAAAAATCTTTCTTTAGTATTTTGTTTGGATTTCATTTCGAGTGTTTTTCTTTTATTACTTTTTATTTTTTTATATGTTTTTATTATTATTTTGAAAAAATAGTTAATTATGTCAAGAAACATAATTCTAATGACAATAAAGAATGGAAAGTGATGGCTATAATTATTAAACAGTGAACATATATTAAAAAATTAAAAATATAAAATAATTCTTAATAAAGAAAATAAAATAATTCTTAAATAATTTTAAAGTAAAACAAAATAATTATTAAGTAAATTAAATAACTTTAAAATAATTTATGACTATATAAAATAAAATAACTCTCATTAAATATATCTATTTAAATTAAAATAAATAAATAAAAACTCTTAAATTGATTTTTTGGGGTATTTGTTAGGAAGATGTATTTAATATTTTTATTAGTTTTTATGATACAATTTTCTAAATTTTACAAAAAAAATTGATAGAAAAATATAAATATAATTATTATAATATAATAAATTGTTTGGAAAAGATGTTAGCATGTAAATAAGTATATTAGTATTGGGAGAAATAGCAATTGATAATAAATAATAGTCAAAATATTAAACTATCCAAGCAATAGAATAGTGAGAGTTGAATTAACATCAAACAAATCCTTTAGCACTACAAAAATACTTAGCTTCTAACTTTAAAGTTTGAATTTGATTACCAAAGAGAAGACTAAGTATAACCTTAGTTTGAGTGGTATTTAATGTAGAGTGATCTTCCTAGAGTTAAATTAAGACATTCTACTTACTTCCTTGATTCTCTTAGGAAAATCACCCTATTTTTTTAATAATAGACAACTAATCCAAAATTTCATCTATTTCTATTTTGTAGCTCCATGTTAGATTATAAGGTAGCACAAAATGTAATGGCAGGATTGAAAATATTGAATAGAAAGATATTAAATATGCTATTACAACTCTAAGATATGATCTTGTAAGAAAACAATGTTGAACATCTTCATTTTTAGATGAAAAAAGAGGATCATTTCACCACATGATTTTGAGATGACATATTGAGAAATATTTATCCCTAATAAGATAGATTTCTAGGTTAGTTTTATAGGGAGGGAAATTGGTAGAGAAAGGAACATATATTTTCACATGGATTTGGAATGAATATCAACCTAGAACACATGTTTAATGTTTTTTTCTTGGCAAAATGATAAAAAAAGGGGAATTGTTGAAGGAAGTGACTTCATGTATATAGTTAAATTAAAATTGTGCAGGACTTAATTACTTAGTTAATTTTGATATCACAATAATAATTTTCACGTAAATGCATGGAAATGGGGGACAAAAAGGGTATCAAAAGTAACTTTTTTTCTTCTTCTTGAAATTAGCTATATATGAACTTAGATATGTACACTCAAATTTTGAATGTACCATAAGAAAAAAGATAGAAATTCAAATCTAGTTTTGAAACTACTAGGGCTTTTAAAATAGCTATGATTAAGAGGGTGAAATGTTGATTACTAGGGTTTTCTTCTACATATTTACACTCCTACACAATGCCCCACTTCCTCCTATTCATGAAATTTTTTCTCTTATTTAATTGACTCTCATTTTGATTTATATTCTACTTGTCCTTTTAACTTCTCATGTCAATTTGTCAATTTCTCGCTGCATTATTTTCCCAAGCCACAACCTTTTATTTTATTTCTCTTATTTTCAATAAACCATTAGTATCTTAAGAACATTGCCAGTACCAATGTAAACCACTAACTTCAACCTGTTGCCGATGCACAAAATAAGAACATAGTTTTTAATGTAATTTCTTACCAGGAGCTTGGATTCTTCCAAATATTTGCAAAGAAAAGCATGTCAACATTTTGGATGAGTGTGAGAGGGCTTCTAGTTAGATGATTAACATACAAAAAAGCTCTATCTTCTTCTTCAACACCCCTGAACCCAGACATAATAAGATTGCTAGAATTATTGGGTGCAGAATTGAGTCCCTGCCTTCTATTTATCTTGGCTTTCCTCTATGCCTCAAGCCCCCTGAATCCTTTTCGAGTTCGTTGGTGGATAGGTTCAACAAAAAGCTTGTTGGATGGAAAGGAGTGCTTCTCAGTCAAGTAGGTAAAATCTAGCTCCTCAAAGCCACTCTTCAAAACCTTTTGATATATGCTTTAAGTATTTTTAATATCCCTGCCAAATTTGCGGATGCTATTGAAAAAATCCAAAAACATTTTCTTTGGTCGAGTGTTGAAGAAAGAAAAAGAATACCTCTCATTGGTTGGGACTTTGTTTGTAGACCTAAAACACTAGAAGGCCTAGACTTAAGAAAGATGAGAATGATGAACATGACACTTCTTTCTAAGAAAATTTGGCATGTTTTCTCGTCTAATGGAGAATGGAATAATATTTTAAAGAGAAAATGCATGGCTAATACTGGATCTCTTAAGGCTCTGCTGGATTCTCCTAACTTACCCCATGGATCGACCTGCTGGAATGATATGATTAGAGGGAGAAAGATTATTGATTTAGGAGTTGGGTGGAGCATAAGAAGCAGTAATCAAGTTAGATTCTCGGAAGATAGATGGTTATTGAAGGGTCCTTTAATTTTGGATGAAAGGTTTAATAGGTGGGATGATACCTAGAAAGCGGCTTTTGGATCTCATGTCAAGCATTATTGGAGAAATGGGGACTAGGTGAATTTTCTCCAATTTAGCCCAAATCTTGCCTCGATTCAATATGCTTTGATGATTATCAAGAAGAGGCTAAATCAATAAGAGGATCTTTTAGTTTGGACTGCTAACCCTTTGGGTAGCTACTCTGTCTCTTTGGTTGTCTCTTTGTTGTCCCTTTTGCAGGCCCCTCATCCTTTTTGGGCTAAAGCCTGGATTAAACATGGGTATGTGCAGGATCATCATGGAAAAAATAGGCCCTTAAGTGGCAAAAAATTCAGAAAAATCAGAGTTAGGCAACTTGACGTAAAAATTTAAATAAGTTAAATCTATATTATTTAAAAAATATGTAAGAATAGAATTTGTAGCAAATTGAATGTAGTTTCTAAACTACTAGGTTTATTTTAAAAAATAAATCTATTTGGTAAAATTTTGAAATTTCAATGCAAGAGTACTTAAATTTAGTGAAAAAATAAGAAGTAGGTGTCCTCCTGACCACCGTGAACCATAATAAAATGATAATATTTGTTTATAAGATTTTATATATAAGTAGAGGACTCATCCCGATGTGATGCATATTTTTTGTAATTTTTGTCCAAGTAAATAATTAATTATGAATTTTTATTACAAATTTTAAAAATATAAAAAATCGATGTCCACCACCTTAACTTGGTCAAAACTTCATAAAATTTAATTTTTTTTTTAATCCTATAGTATGTGAAGCATAGAATGTGACGCATGTTTCAGATTCAAAAAATGTGATACCATTTGAAAGCTATAGATGTTTTTCAATCAACCTATCAATCTAGACTTTAGTCATAATTCAAATAGAAAATGAATAATAATTATTTATTAAATTCAAAGTAAACACAATTTATATTGGTGGAAAGCTGAGAATATCCTTTAAAAACCTTTTCATTTCATCAATTTTGGGTAAAAAAAATTCGTCAGCCACATGGGCCATCATATCAGTTACATATTGCCACTTTTTGGCCCATCATGATCCTGCACATACCCACATCTGACTCCCAAAGTTAACATATTTTTTTGGATCCTTCTTCAGAATAAAGTGCTCACTATTGACAATCTCTGCAAGTGTGGTATCCAGATCCCTAACCAATGCTATATGTGCAAAGAAGAGGTGGAAAATACTAACCAGTTGTTTCTTCATTGTCCATATGTGGTGGCTATCTAGGGCAGGTTTATGAATCTCTAGAACTTAATGTGGGTTTTTCCAAGTTTCATTGAAGACTTTTTTATTCAGTGGAATGCTTCCTCTATGAATCCTTCTATTCGAAGATTATGGGCTTTTACTTTCCCTTATATAGCTTGGGGTGTGTGGAAGGAACGTAATAATAGGATCTTTAGGGAAAAGGAAACATCAGAAAACACTGTGTATGAGAAGACTTTCAAATTAATTGTGGAAAACTTCAATATCATCCCTCATTAAGAGAATATGATGGAGGCTGTGGTTTGTTCGACCTATGATCTAAAGATGGCTAAGGATTGGAAAATTAAATGTGATATTTCAAAGGCCTCAAAACTGGCCAAAAAAGGACCATGAAGGAGTGTGCTAGTGTCTTCCACGTAGAGGCTGGATAAAAGCTAACTTTGATGGAGCGACTAAGGGTAACTCGAGTTTGGCTAGAAGTGGAGGTGTGATAAGGGACTATAGTGGTAAGGTTTTTGCGGTTGTGGCCATCTCCTCAGGCATCCAATATAATCATGTAGCCAAAGCCATTGGGGCTTTTCAGGTAATTGACCTTGATAGTAGAATGAATGTTAAAAATATTTGGTTAGAGGGTGATTCTAAAAACATCATTGAATGCATCCTAGGAAAATCCCCTCCCTCATGGACCATTAAGTGTTGGATTGAAGATGCTAGGGCACTCTTATCTAAATTTGATAAAGTGAGAGTTTTGCATGCCTTTAGGGAAGCCAATGGAGTTGCCGACTTCTTTGCCAACGAGGGGGCTAAACAAATAGGGTATAATACGTGGCAGAGCCTTAATGAGTTGGGAGCTAATGTAAGGGCCCTAATTGAGTATGATATCACTCATGGAAAAGATACCACATTTCTTGATAATGAAGGAGAATAAGGCCAAGTACAAAGTTATCATTAGATTTGATGGGGCTACGATTATTAACTCTATAGGTTGTATGAAGGAGAATAAGGACAAGTACAAAGCTATCATTAGATTTGATGGGGCCCTAGTTATTAACTCTATAGGTTGTATTATTTGGCACATTTTGTGGGTGCTTTGGCTTGCTTGCGGCTATTTGATTCAGGGTAATAGTTCTACAAGCATCGCTAGCAAGGCTAATGTGATTATGGGGGGAAGTAGAAAAAGAGTGGAGCCGACTAGTTACGAAATGCATAAGAAAAATCTGAAGGTTTGGATGCAGATTGTGCATGGTGGGATTTTCTCATTCATCGAGAAGCTCCATGGTCCTGAATCATAAATCACTAAGTATTTTGTGAAACATTGGAGGAATGGTGAAATTGTTCTCTTTGGTAGGAGGGTCAGTGTGAAGGATAACCTTATTGGGTAGGTCATTGGTCTTTCGATCAAGGGAATGAAGTTCTTTTGGGACAATTTTTTTTTGATGAGGTTATTATTAGGTTTCCCAAAAAAGATAAGGAAAAGAGAGAGTTGGTTAAAATATCTAGCAACTACTTTGAAATTGACACTATTAAGGCTTTATGGAGGAAGGTGCTCAGGGTTATAATGGAATACATAACGCTAGATGTCATATTTACAAGAGTTTATGACTACCATTTTGTCCTCCTCAATCATTTTCACCATAAGGTAAGGGTTTCCTTCCCTCACTATTTGTATTGCTCCTTGAGTAATAGTTTGGAAGACCATAGAACTTGAATCCTAGGAAGTATCCGGTCATGCATACTGGACTCATCTGACTTATTTATGATAATTTTAGAAATATGTCGGCTTTGTCTAATCTTGTCCTGGCTTCAGCCTCTAAAGACTATGATACTGAGAATAGCATGTTGGGGGAAAAATATAACCTAGACCTTGATTGGATTAAGGAAGAGCCTCCCTCCCCCAAAAAGTTAGGTAAAAAAACCCATCTGAGCAAGCCCTTGTTTAGAAAAGATAGCTTTGTGAATACCCCCATTGTCTCTGATCAGAATATGAGACTTAAGATTAATGACCCCCTGCTAAAAAATGGTTTCTTACTCTGAGGAATCCCTATAGGATAAAATTGAAACCCCTAAAGCTAGTGAGGATTCCTTCACCTCTTACCCTGCTACGGATAGAGAAGATAGACCCAGATTTCCTAGAAACCTTAATCCTGAAGACCACTTCTTTAAGTTTGACCGGGAGTCTCTTGAGGATATTTTAGCCATTGCTAGAAATGGGGTTGTTGATTATTTCAAGATTATGAAATGGGTCTTTCACAAGATAAAGGACCTCAGCTTAAAGAATAGGGCTCTTACTAGTAAAGTGGAAGAATTGCAAGCTAAAGTTGCTACCCACAATTCTGCTAAGATTGTGTGTACCGAGGATAACATGAGGGAGATGGCTGAGTGCCTTCAATGAAATATTGAGCTCACGGACAAGATGAAAAAGGATAATGAGGTTGAGGTTAAGTTCTTGGAAGGAGAAATTAGTAAAATCAAGGACACCATTAAAACTATCCTAGAGAAGAATCATAAAATTGCTAATCACAATGCAACTATTATGAGCTCTATGGTTGAGAAAATGGATAACTTCTGACAGGGTTCTCTTGTGGTGGATTTGGATACGGACAAGGAGAAAAAAAAGATCGAAGATGCTAGCATCTCGAAGAGGATGAGAGCTCACCTAAAGAGAAATATTGTTTCTATGCCCTAGGAGATTCAGGCTCTCAAAAAGAGCACCCAAGATATGTGCAACCTTGAAGCTGAGGTTGCTGAAACTTTAAAGTTCTAAGGTTAGTTATGGTTTTGCGCTGGTTTTTGTGTTGGCCTTTGCTGGCTTCGGGCTTGTAGCTGTGGTCTCTTCTAGTCTTTTCTATTTTGTAGCCGTCCTATTTTTTTTGGGTATTGTGATGCTTTATCTTTATTTAACTTGTAAAATTTGTGGTTTCGGGTCCCTGTAAAACCCGTTTTTTCCTTTATCAAAAACATTAGTTAACTTCCCACCAAGCAACGTTGCCTCAAACCTCACAGATTTTGGAATTTTAAAACTTTTCCAAATTACCAACCAATTGTCCAAAAGTGTTAATGGTTTAACTTTGAAACTTTCACCATCAAATCCAGGATGTAATCTAGATTTCACCCATAAGAAGGTTTTCCATGAAATCTTAACAATTTCTTGAAACAATATTTTTTTGGTGATGTTGATTGCACATTTGCTTGGATGCTCATGCATCAATGAGAGACATTCATCAAATTTGTACATCATTCAATATCCTTTTATTGCAAGAGGTTAATGTTACGAGATTTTTTACTTTTTGCCACTAGCCATGTTATTTGGTGAGCTAGGTTTTTTTTAGCAATCACTATGGACATTAATGAGGGTTGTCACTTTTCTGTCTCCTAAGTGACACATGCATTTGGTTGATCATAGATGTGATCCCACCAATTGGGTGATTTAGACCCTTATCAATATTGAAAATTATTACTTTAGTTTTAAAGTTTTATGCCTCCAATTATGCCATTGAAAGATCTATGTTGTGATGTTGGATTGCTAATTCAATGCATAATACCACTCAATTTTTTTCCAAATATTGTAATATGATTTAGATGGATTATGATAAGTATGACAATCTCTTCTCATGCCCTTGATATTAAAAAAATAGGAAGCCTAGTATTTCATGCACAATAAATTGGTCCCTTTTGATCTCAATATGGAACATTACCATACGCATTCACATTGGAAACAATTTTTGTGTTTTGTGTAGTGAAGTGTACAAATAGAAAAATCTTGCAATGATTTTTCTCATCCCTTTTCACCTTTTCCATCAATTTTTCTCTTCTAGTGGATTCTTTTCCAAACTTTATTATTTCTATTAATTATCCCACCATGTTATTAATGATGGAAAATTACTCATTCTAAGACTAGCAAGTTATAATTTTTTCTTTAACACCTCTTTGTTGACTAATCAACAAAATTAAGTCCACATTCACTATATTTCAAACCTTGAGCATGGGATTCTTAGTAGAAATTCTT
>VDFB02160645.1:0-25826 GCA_007258455.2 Sequoia sempervirens | reverse complement strand
CAAAGGATGTTTGAGACACTACGACCATCATTTGTGTATATAAATAAAGTACGTAAAACTTGTTGGTTTCAAAATCATGTTGAATTTGATCTACACCTACAATCATATAAAAAAGTTGTGGTAGTAATTTATCAAAATATAGCCATATTTGGAAGCACAACACAATTTGTGAAGTCTCTTGTATGCAAAAAATCAAAAGATTTAGATGAATTCAATGTTCAATGTATAAAAAATGTATGTAATGACTGTTGAGATTTGAAGAATCTTTTACAAGTTGAAAATATTAAAATGCAAGTTATTTGGAAGAGACTTAAATATAATACATACTTAATGAAATCAGGAGTTGAGGCCAAACAATTTTTTCTCAAAGAGAGTGGATTTCCTTACAATGAATTCATGAGTAAATTTCACAATATCATATATCTAGATATCCAACATTGTCATTTGCAAGATGGAAAGCTAAAAAAATTTATGATTCAAAGAATTGTTTTCCACCAGGTTGTATTCTCTCTACTATATATTTCTCTGAGAACTATACATTTAGTCCTCAAACTAAGATTCAAAGTCAATATTATCATTCAGAGAAAGTTGCAATCTTTGTGCAACTTTGCTATAGGCATGTTGAGTTATAGGTCAATGGAATATAAAGTAGAAAAGATGATTGAATTGTCATAAAAAAGGTTCACTTTTATATTAGTGATGATAAGGGTCATGATAGAAGCTATGTAACTCATTGTTTAAAAATATTTTTTGAAGACCTGAGATGACGTGGCATAAATCAAGAACAACATTGGATATGGTCTGATGGATGTTCTAGTAAGTACATTTAAAATATATATATATATTTATTTATTTACTTTCAACTTTGAGACTTAAATTTTTTAATTACTTATATATAATTACATTTTTGAAGCTAATTTGGTTTCAGTGAAATTATTTGTAACTTCATAGGACAGTTTAAGTCTACAAAAGCTTTTGTTTGATTAAGCCATCAACATGCTAGACACAACAATTTTTTGTGGATTTTTTGTGAGAGTGGACTTTGAAAAGGAGAGCACGATGGAGTAGGAATATGTATGAAGTGTGCACTTCGTCAACATGAAATTGTTGGTAGTTCACCATATATATATGGAATCTAGAGTTATTTTTAAAAAATAAGATATATTTAAACTAAATTAAATTTGTAAGTTCCTTGAACATAATAGGTGACAAATTTTTCCAACATGTGTACTTGCAGGTAATGCCACATAGAATATAAATGAAATTGTTGAATGGTGCAAAAGTCATTTTTCCACTCGTGACTCAACATACAACACATGGTATTTTTGGGACGTTACAATTACATCTAGTCAAAATTTGAATTTTCATATTTGAATTATATATATGCATACACACACACATATTCACTTAAATTAATCACTAACTTGGATTTTTGTTACAATTTATAGATATTGATAGATCAAATGCTTATAATTGTCAAAAAATTCATGGAATTAGAAGTTTGCATCAAATCATGACAATGGGAAGTAGCAGGCCTTATGCAATTAATGCGAGAGAAAAATCATGTTTTTGTGTTGATTTCATTGAGGACAATGCAAATATTGTTCAATGTGAGAATATTAGAGATCGGTATGTTACATGATGGGAAATGAAATAATTAATATCAATGCCTCCTTTCGATGAAAATGACAATGTCAATCTCTATGAACCTCTATATTCATCTAATTATCAACATGTATCTAATTTAGTTGTTATAAGTATGTAAATTGATTAACTTAAAATTGATTTAAATATATTCTATGTAACTAAGTTTGAAGCATGTTTATATATAAATTTATATATTAAGAATATATTTACAACTTTTGTAAACTTTACATGGTGTGTGTACAAGAGATATTTTCGATGTTGTTGTAGATCTTGACAATGTGGAAGGTGTAGATTAATATCTACTAAGATGAATTCAACCAAAAATAAAATTGGTGGAATTGATGATACATGGTGATGGAAAAGAGTATCCTATTGGATTAGTCATTATTGAACACACATATTATCAACAAATAGAGATAGTTAAAAATGGTATTATATTTGTTCATTATATGCTAGGACAAAAGGTTCTACATTATAGTCACTTAGTTATAGCAACAAAAATAAATTTAGAAACTTTACTGGTATGTGCAGAATCATGATAGATCGAAAAGTGGCAATATGATGGGTACTTGTAGGGTATGTGGCTGATGACTTTTTTTTTACCTAAAATTGGTGAAAAAAAGGGTTTTTAAAGGAGATTCTTAGCTTTCCACAAATATAAATTATTCGTTACTTTGAATTTAATAAGTAATTATTATTCATTTTTTATTTGAATTATGACTAAATTCCTAAATGATAGGCTAATTGAAAAACATCTATAGCTTTCAAACAGTATCACATTTTTTGAATTTGAAACATGCATCACATTCTATGCTTCACATATTACAAGATTAATAAAAATAAAATTGAATTTCATGAAGTTTTGACCAAGTTAAGGTGGTCAGACATATGAGTTTTTATATTTTTTAAAAGTTGTAATAAACAAATCATAATTAATTATTTACTTGGAAAGAAATTACAAAAAATATGCATCACATCCAGACATGAGTCCTCTACTTCAATCTAAAATTTTATAAAAGAATACTATCATTTTATTGTAGTTAGGGTGGTTAGATAGACACCTACTTATTTTTTCCCTGAAATTTAAGTACTACTGCATTGAAATTTTAAATTTTCACCAAATAGATTTTTTTCTTTTTAAAATAAACCTAGTAGTTTAAAAATTGCATTCAATTTTCTACAGATTCTATACTTACATATTTTTGAAATAATATAGATAACTTTTTCAAATTTTTACATCAAGTTTCCTAACTCTGAATTTTCTAAAAATTTTGCCACTTAAGGGCCTATTTTTTCCATGATGATCCTACACATACCCTTACCTAAAATAAGACATGCCAAACAAAAGTGGAGGTTGCCTATTGAAGATCATGAAAGGATTTTAGAGATAATTAAAGATAGAGAGGATCCAAATTATATGTACCACAAGTTGTGATGCCCCTTGAGTTGCTTATGTTTAGACAACATTTCTAGATTTTTTCTAGACTATCTAATGTTGCTTTGTTGTTAGACATTATGACTTTGTGGATATTGTTCGGACATGATGATATTTTGATTTGCTGTTGTAGAGACTATTTGATGATATTATGGTGCTTAGTTTAGTGATGTTGAAGATACTTTGATGGTTGGTTTAAAAATGTTAATGGCAATGTGATATTTAATGTCATTCATTTATGCAATGTTTTTCAAATTAGTTAATTGTTTAATAGACTATGGTGATACAATGTTATTTATGATGTATGCATTCATGTGATTATGTAGATGTTATGCGTTGGTGATGGGGATAGTGTCACATCACTCGCTTGTAAGTGCCCTACAACTCTGTGAATCCTCCATCACAGTGTGACTGATCATTTTATATACACATGTTCAAAACCTTGTTCTACTGGAGGTTGTAGGTATAGGGCATTGACTTCACCTATTTATTAGGTCTGAGTGTGCCATAGCCCAATGGAGTTGTTGTTTGGAGGTTGCACTGGGTCCCCTACTTCGATCCATCATCCTTGCCGAGGATGAGTTTTCGATGTCTCATTCCATTTGTGAGTTTTGTTAGCATTGTTTCATCTTTCATGGTCATTATGTATCTATCATGTTTCTGACTGTCTCCATTATTTTTTCTTGGAGTCAAGCCTGTATCTTGAGCTTGATTTGATCACTTCATTTTATTTTAATGTCCTTGTGGTGGGTTTGACTAATGATATTAAAAACTTAAATTAAATAAAAAGGGTAAACTTAACCCGTTATGGAATTAAATTTAATTGAGTTTAGAATTAATTCCTAAAAGAATATTTAAATAATATATATATATGTACATACTAACATGTGCTTACACACATTAATATTTATATATATATATACATTAATAGACTTGTATAAATAATTTATAAAAGAAATCTAATATAATAAAATAAAAAATAAATAATGCATTGTGTGCAAGTAAAAGGAAAAAAAAAGCTAATAAAACAAAAGTTGTAAAGGGTTGGAGAGTGTGAATTGAGTGGGGAATCAAATTGGTTATGGTAGTAAATAATTGAGAGTAGTAGAGATAACTCCACAGGGGTAGTTGCCTTTAGGGTAGGTGCATGAAGTTGGGTTACACTTTTGTGGCCAACTTCAAAAAAAGATTGGAAATTGTTGATGGTGTTTTCTGCACAGCAACAACTTAGACAGAAAATGATATTCTATCTCTTTTGAAAGATAATCTTCAACAATGAATTGCTGAAAATCATCCCAAGGTCTCTCGGGTGTCAGGTCATGACAATGCATAAACAACTCAGATAATATGTGAAAATGCTGGTAATCACAAGGGGCCTTACAAATGAACAATGCTGGAAGTGAATTTTCACCAGATGCAACAATATGTTGATGCTTTCAATCCTAAAACTAACCAAGATTCAAAATGAACAGCAAAAGAGATAAGGGTTTAGAGAGATTCTATTATATTCTAACTCCTAAGATCAATCACAATAATGATGAAAGCTGCAAATGGACAGATCCCCAATAAAACCAATCTCTGCTTGATCAAGGACAAACCTGCAACTACACAGAAATGGTGCGATCCTCTGGGGAAATCTGAAGATTTTCAGACTTTGAACATTCATTCACATACCCAACTGCTGGCGCAATGTAAACAAGCATTCACAGTTGAACTTAGCACAGAAGTGAGGCCCAGACTAACTTTACACAGCAATCTACAATCAGCAAATTGCTAAAAGTATGGACCGGAAATCGATCAACATCATTAACATTTCACCACCATTGTAAAAGAGCTGAAATCTAACATCTAACATCTAACATCTGAGAATCAAGAACAAGAAACCATAAAAACTGTTGAAAATAAATACAAAGTTTGTCAAATCAACAATCCAATTGCATTACTTCTCCAGCATTACATAACAATTTCAAGTCTCTCATCTCCTACAACTAATTCTGAAAACTACTTGCCAATTATGGCCTAGCCAAACTCCTAAAATCTCTCTTTACAAATGAGGCAAAAATGCCATTTATAGAAGACCCCAAACATGTCGGCCTAATTAGATTTTACAATAATGACTGGCCCCAAAACAGGTCGGCCTAAGGAGAATTTCAAAATAGGACAAGATTTGCATTAAATGCATGAATATTATCCATGTCGGCCTACGATCTCCAGCAAGATCAGATTGACGTGTCCTCCAAAAAGTCCTCCAGCTGTAGACAGTTTTGGCACGGATTCTTAGGCAGGTCCCACTTTGAAAATTTAAACTGAACACTTCCAGATTTCTTTCTTTTGGCACGAATCCATATGCAAGTCCCCCTTTTAATATTTGTTTAGTCCTGAAAAACAGATATCATCATTAATAGCCCACATGTTCAAATTAAATTTGAATGAAATTTTGACCTTTCTAAAAAAAACTTACATTTTTATAAGGAAACTTTTCATTTTCAGAATTTTTTCCATTTTTGGAAATTTTTATTTTCAATTTTTTATCTCAAGAAAATTTTCATTTTCAGATCATTTTGAAAAATTTCCATTTCAAAACAGGAAAAATTTCCGTTTCGAAACCAAGGGGGAAATCCGGGAAAATCCAGGTCAGCGGATTCTAGACCAGAATCCGGAAAAATCCAGGTGGACAGGAATCCGGAAAAATCCAGGCGGACAGGAATCCGGAAAATTCCAGGCGGACAGGAATCCGGAAAATTCCAGCCAGACAGGATTATGGAAAATTCCAGCCGGACAGGAAAATCCCGGATTTTGTTCAAAACCTAGTTTTTCCGAAGCACAACTCGGGGGAAGGACTTGGACAAGAAAGATAAACATCTAAGGACCCCCAAAGGCAATGAAAGCAATTAAATTAAGGGGCCAAAAGACACCAAAAGCCAATCCGGGAAATTCCAGGCAGACAGGATTATGGGAAATTCCAGCCGGACAGGATTATGGGAAATTCCAGCCGGACTGGAAAATCCCGGATTTTGTTCAAAACCTAGTTTTTTCAAAGTGCAACCTGAGGAAATCACTTGGGCAAGCAAGATAAACATCTAAGGACCCCCAAAGGCAATGAAAGCAATTAAATTAAGGGGCCAAAAGACACCAAAAGCCAATCCGGGAAATTCCAGGCAGACAGGATTATGGGAAATTCCAGCTGGACAGGATTATGGGAAATTCCAGCCGGACTGGAAAATCCCGGATTTTGTTCAAAACCTAGTTTTTTCAAAGTACAACCTGAGGAAATCACTTGGGCAAGCAAGATAAACATCTAAGGACCCCCAAAGGCAATGAAAGCAATTAAATTAAGGGGCCAAAAGCTAGAGCAAAAAGAGGGTCCCCACTTTCAGTGGGGCGTGTGTGCAAAACTGCACAACAAATGGCGACTCTGCTGGGAAAATGCTCCAAAGCATTTTGATGATGAACAAGAATCATGAACCCAGAATCTCTGGTTTCGATCTCCCTATTAGGCAAACAAATCAAAATGCAAGATTAAAGAAAATAAAGACCAAAGGCTGACTGAAACTTCCAGAGACTGAAAATCCAAGTGTGTGCAAGTGAGTTCATTTCCTTCCTTAAGCTACCGTAGAAACCAAGCTCAGTCAAGTTAGGCTACGTAAAGATTCTAGCTCCAAAAGCAACCAGGGTAGAGTCTCGCTGCCAGTCAGGCGTCTATAGCCCCGGCGAGGTTATCGTTGTGACTCTCCTGAACATAGCTCTACTGCCAGCCAGGCATCCATAGCCCCGGTAGAGATATTCAGATACTCCTGAAAAGTTGAAATCATTCTTCTGACTTTCAATATTTTTTCTTCTTTCTTTCTTGATATTTCTTTTCTTTTTCACTTTTTCATTTCAACCTGTGAACAGTGAAGTCCACACTCAGGGCTGAGAACCACAGTGGCACTGAAGCAGAAATATGATTTTTCACCCAACAAGACCTTGCAAGGACCCTACTGCAACCTTCAGATTCTTAAGATGTATGAAGGATATAAGATTTCAGAATACTTCAGATTCAAGTCAGACCAATGACCCATTCTCTTTAAATCAGACATTCAGATTGCTTGACACTAACAAAAGATCTTTGACCATTAATTCAAGACACATGACTAAAGTCCATCAATAAAACACTTAGAACAATCCCAGATAATAAAGAATTATTGCACAGGAAGGACACCTCCCCAACCAGAAAATAGAAAACCCAAGCTAGAGAAGCAAAACAATCAAACCGAAACCCAAAGCAAACTAAACTAGCCAAAACAGAAGCAAGGAAAAGCCATCTAAACTAAAGCAATCTATCCTAAAGAAAACAAAACAGAAAAAAGTAAAAGAAAAGCAGACCAAGCTGCATTTATTCAGATCAACACTATGTACAGAGGGACTCAAAGTGGCTCATGATCAGACAGGATGAACTGAGACTCATCCCCACATGATTAATCAATGCATGGACAAGCAATAAGGTGAAGGTAACAGTCCTCAGAAATGCAAACTTGTCTTTATATTCAGAAAAATGAATCTCCATATTGCAGCGTGCAAACTCCATGTCAAGATTAGGAATAACTAGTAACTGAGGTAACCCATTAGGACCATGATTAACCCATATGCAAGTTGTCTCTCCTAAATCTCCATAATCAAATTGACAAGATTCGGAATTTCCAGCAAAGAAAGAAACAACCTGATTTTGCATTTCTACAGACTGAGTGTTGTGTTCATCATCCTGCACTTGTGAAGAGTTGATCATGGTGTCATCAGGGGGTCTCCATTGATGGTGCAATATTCCGCTTGCATTTGAAACAGGCAAGATAGAATTAGAGGAATCATTACATGATGCAGAGTGAAATTCATATCGAAGACTTTCAGACCTAAAAACATGGAACTTTTCACCCGTTTGAGTATTTCCATGAGGGATCAACAGTGAAAACGCAGGGGCATTATCTTGTACAACAATTTCCTCAGCAGGATGCTCATCCGAAGGTATCACAGATTGATCTTCCAGCACATTCTCACCTGGAGAAGTTGGAGCATGTTCACCAATACTGACTGCAACATTTCTGTTTTCAACATCATTCATATTTTCCTGCACATTAGCATGAACCACATTAGCTACCCCATCAATAGTGCATAGAATCTGTGAGTTTTCATTGTGCAGTTCATCAATAAGCTGAGGAAAAACAGAATTTGATAAATGAGAAGACTCCCTGAATTCATCTTCTGTTGGCACTAGCTCGGATTCTTGATCACAATCATCAGGAACGTTGATCACTTCACTGAGTGTCTCCTCAGGTTCTTCAAGACGTTCATCAGCAACTGGTTTGAATTCCTCAATCAGAGACTTGTCTGATGCATCCGTTTGTGTATCATTTGCATGTAAGAGTAGCTGTACTTGTTCCTTCACCTCCTTTATGACTGTCTGGCACTGGAAACAAGTGAATTCTGAATGCTCTTCCTCATGTATCCTGCACCAAGCTGGTAATAACAGTTCCTCTAGGTAGACTCCAAAACCTAGGCTTGACCAATCTCTTATAATTTTGGCAACAAACTCTTTGTATCTGGTCTGTATCAAGTCCCTATCTTGGAAAGGAACCTCTTTATCAGCTCCCACTATATTTTCAGGAACTTGACTAGCCCCAACAAGAACATCCTCCTTGATCTCTGTAGGTGATTCTTCACTTGAATGTTCCTCTATTATCTCTGATGCCTCAGATTCATCTTCATGACACCCAGTTCCTTCCAAAGTCACGTCAACATCAGTTGCAATGCCATCCCTGGATCCAGAACTAGTTAGCCCTTCTGCAGTGCATTCTTTGCTTAACTCACCTTTCCACTCCAGGTATTCTCCAACTTTAAAGATAATGTCCCCACACGAACGACAGGTGAACTCTGAATGGGCTGCATCATGGACTCTGCACCATTTTGATGAAAGGAAATCCTGCAAGCACTTACCACTAGCAAATTGACCTTCAACTATCTGTGTAAATGCCTCAACTGCAACATCAATAAACCCTAGATCTGAGGTGGCTAATGGTTCAGACAGATTTTGCATGAAAAGGCTCCTTTGCAAGACCATCTCAATATTGTCTAGAAAGGCCAAGCATTCAAACTCATTGTGTCTACAGGTATTATGAAGCCTACACTTGTCTGAAAATGCACAATGATGTAAACCCTTGCCATTCCATTGATTTATCCTCCTATTCAATGACTTACAAATTTGAAAAAAGTCGATCTGAAGACTGTTTCCATTATGGAAAACATAACGCTGCTTTTCCATCTTGACTCGGAACTTGAATTTTCAAAATTTGAGATCTGCCATATCTCATATTTTCAACACAGAGGCTCATTCAATCTTCCAGCAATGTCACCTTGTTGGCCCTCCCTCTAGCGCCAATCTGTTGATGGTGTTTTCTGCACAGCAACAACTCAGACAGAAAATGATATTCTATCTCTCTTGAAAGATAATCTTCAACAATGAATTGCTGAAAATCATCCCAAGGTCTCTCGGGTGTCAGGTCATGACAATGCATAAACAACTCAGATAATATGTGAAAATGCTGGTAATCACAAGGGGCCTTACAAATGAACAATGCTGGAAGTGAATTTTCACCAGATGCAACAATATGTTGATGCTTTCAATCCTAAAACTAACCAAGATTCAAAATGAACAGCAAAAGAGATAAGGGTTTAGAGAGATTCTATTATATTCTAACTCCTAAGATCAATCACAATAATGATGAAAGCTGCAAATGGACAGATCCCCAATAAAACCAATCTCTGCTTGATCAAGGACAAACCTGCAACTACACAGAAATGGTGCGATCTTCTGGGGAAATCTGAAGATTTTCAGACTTTGAACATTCATTCACATACCCAACTGCTGGCGCAATGTAAACAAGCATTCACAGTTGAACTTAGCACAGAAGTGAGGCCCAGACTAACTTTACACAGCAATCTACAATCAGCAAATTGCTAAAAGTATGGACCGGAAATCGATCAACATCATTAACATTTCACCACCATTGTAAAAGAGCTGAAATCTAACATCTAACATCTAACATCCAACATCTGAGAACCAAGAACAAGAAACCATAAAAACTGTCGAAAATAAATACAAAGTTTGCCAAATCAACAATCCAATTGCATTATTTTTCCAGCATTACATAACAATTTCAAGTCTCTCATCTCCTACAACTAATTCTGAAAACTACTTGCCAATTATGGCCTAGCCAAACTCCTAAAATCTCTCTTTACAAATGAGGCAAAAATGCCATTTATAGAAGACCCCAAACATGTCGGCCTAATTAGATTTTACAATAATGACTGGCCCCAAAACAGGTCGGCCTAAGGAGAATTTCAAAATAGGACAAGATTTGCATTAAATGCATGAATATTATCCATGTCGGCCTACGATCTCCAGCAAGATCAGATTGACGTGTCCTCCAAAAAGTCCTCCAGCTGTAGACAGTTTTGGCACGGATTCTTAGGCAGGTCCCACTTTGAAAATTTAAACTGAACACTTCCAGATTTCTTTCTTTTGGCACGAATCCATATGCAAGTCCCCCTTTTAATATTTGTTTAGTCCTGAAAAACAGATATCATCATTAATAGCCCACATGTTCAAATTAAATTTGAATGAAATTTTGACCTTTCTAAAAAAACTTACATTTTTATAAGGAAACTTTTCATTTTCAGAATTTTTTCCGTTTTTGGAAATTTTTATTTTCAATTTTTTATCTCAAGAAATTTTCATTTTCGGATCATTTTGAAAAATTTCCATTTTGGAAAAAACAGAAAATTTCCATGGGAAAATCGGGAAAAGAAAATCTGGTCAGGCGGATTCTAGACAGAATCCTGAAAAATCCAGATGTGAACTGAAAATCCAGCGGAAAAATTCCAGGCGGACAGGAATCCGGAAAATTCCAGCCAGACAGGATTATGGAAAATTCCAGCCGGACAGGAAAATCCCGGATTTTGTTCAAAACCTAGTTTTTCCGAAGCACAACTCGGGGGAAGGACTTGGACAAGAAAGATAAACATCTAAGGACCCCCAAAGGCAATGAAAGCAATTAAATTAAGGGGCCAAAAGACACCAAAAGCCAATCCGGGAAATTCCAGGCAGACAGGATTATGGGAAATTCCAGCCGGACAGGATTATGGGAAATTCCAGCCGGACTGGAAAATCCCGGATTTTGTTCAAAACCTAGTTTTTTCAAAGTGCAACCTGAGGAAATCACTTGGGCAAGCAAGATAAACATCTAAGGACCCCCAAAGGCAATGAAAGCAATTAAATTAAGGGGCCAAAAGACACCAAAAGCCAATCCGGGAAATTCCAGGCAGACAGGATTATGGGAAATTCCAGCCGGACAGGATTATGGGAAATTCCAGCCGGACTGGAAAATCCCGGATTTTGTTCAAAACCTAGTTTTTTCAAAGTGCAACCTGAGGAAATCACTTGGGCAAGCAAGATAAACATCTAAGGACCCCCAAAGGCAATGAAAGCAATTAAATTAAGGGGCCAAAAGCTAGAGCAAAAAGAGGGTCCCCACTTTCAGTGGGGCGTGTGTGCAAAACTGCACAACAGAAATGACATAACACGAGTGCATTATAACACGGTCATATTATTTCATTTTAAAAGAAAAAAAAAGTGAAAGCTATTCATTTTCTATTTTCTATTTTTCTGCTCTGCCCACAGCCAAAAACCCTCATTTTCGTGCTCGCATTCTAGGAGGAGGCATTCTTCAAAATTCATCAACAATTGCTTTTCATTCACAAAGATGGCACCACAATGACGAAGAGGTGTAGAAGGTAAGTATTGTTTGCTATTTGTTTTGAATTTCTTAGTTTCAAGTTAATTTTGTTTGTTTTAGGTTAGATTTGATTGTCTTTTTTAATTTGTAGGAGATGCAAATAATCCTGAAAATCCTCAATAAGAAGAATGAGTAAATCCTCCTCAACAAAATCAACCTCCCCCACCACTCACTCAACACCCTCTTGGCACTCAACAATATCTGAGGAGTGAAATTGAAAACAACAAAAAAAAAAATTGAGGATCTTATTAGTAGGTTGAGTGATCCAAATGCTTGACACTAGCAAATTCAATGAAAGAGATGTTAAAAAATGCAGATTCAATAACCCAACAAATAATGGGATGGCAAGATAGGAGGTAGGCAAATAGGGCATATTATGTAGATAAACTATCATATAAACAAGTAAAAGATTCAAAAATTACTAAAGGTGATTTGTGCTCTCTATTCACTGACCCTAGAACAAATCAAAATTTTAGCCTCAATGCTAAGAGGTTTCCCATTCATTGGTGCCACCACCAAAATATTAGGAACCATTTTTATGATAGATGGTACTTGGTCTTTGATTACCCACCATGCAATAATTGTGAAGTCCCCCAATATTTTCTTAGGAAACTATACAATGAGTTCGTATTGAACGAAATCCAAAATTATTTTGATATGAGGGAGTTCCAGGGGAGAGGTGGGGGGTCAGCTTAGGATAGGCTCAGTGCACAGTCAGATTCTGCATGGCAAGGGAGACAAGCTCTTGCTAGGCCGCCTCATGAGCACATTGTTATGCATGTCATTGCAAATGAGAGTGCTGATGTAGAGACATTGCATGTGATCAACACTTTGACCCGGAGTGTCATCCATCATACTAGCCCTATTGTACAATGCCATCTAGGGGAGTCTTCAGGTGGTGGCCTTCGAACCCATGTGTGTCAATCTTGCGGGGCAACTTGTTCTTATGATCCCACCAACACTCAAGAGGCTGCTACATAGGATCTGTATGTTGCTACACAAGATTCATATGCTGCTATGTAGGATCCATATGCTGCTACATAGGATCTATATGCTACTACAGGGATGGAAAGGATGACTGACATTTTGCATTGTGCATATGACATTGATAGTCAATTAAAATTCAACATTTTCATTCAATTTAATTTATTAAATTTTGATTATGAAATGCATGATTAACTAATTTAGTTTTATTATTTTAATAAAATTGTAGGGTCACAGTGTTGAGACTAGATACACCAGTCCTCCACCTACTTATTTCTACAGTACACCTATCAGTGGGGTATGTAACTAGTAAAAAATATAAATTTATTACATGTTGATAGCATTGTTTTACGAATTGTATTTTAATACATGTCATTTTGGATGTTGAATAGGCTAATATTGGTGGTTTCAAGCAAACATCTCCTAGTGCTAGTGGATTCACTCAAATGTACATGGAGGTAATAGAATAAAGAGAACTTAACTAATGAAGTCTACTTAATATATTTGTGTAGTTTATATTCATATTGTTGGTTACATTGTATTACACATCATTCAAAGTTAAAGCATTTCTTCAAATTCCACAACTAATAACTAGATGTTGATAGATGATAAAATTTCAACTATACAATATAGTTGTTTAGAAAGTCAACATAAGTAGCACAATGCAATTGCTTCACATGGAGGAATGTGCTTGCAAAGGTGCACCACCACGACAAACTATGGATGCTTGGAAAAAATCTATGAAACCATAATAGTAAGAAATAACATAGACAAGGCAGTTAGTGATGTAGAGCATCATATCAAAACACTCAATCATCAGGGTACATCTAATGCAGAGTATGCAACAAACACCATCAACATAATTTCTTCAATATAATTCAATCCCAAATAGAATCAAGAGAAGATAAAATATAATTTCATCAGAAATCTACTTTTCATTCAACCAAAATCCACTCAAATTCTCTTAGCCATTCCATAGGCCATCATTCATCATTCCACTAATCAGTATTCATCATTCCACTTGATTTCATTCAAAGAAAAAACCATATTAAAGAAAAATTTGACTTAATCAATTAGATTCACATCATTCTCAACCACCATAAAAACAACATAAACCTGATTATTGACACTTGAACAATTCATCCTTTCATTTATTCACCAAAGCAAAAAATCAACTAAACCATACCTCATTGTTATTAGTCCATTATCAAGCACTATACTCACCATATTTTGACTGCAATAGTCTATTTATAGGTTACAAACTCCCACTACAACAAAATCTTGATTATCATCTTGTGGTTAATCACCAATTTGCTCAAAAGGCTTCATAATAGTCACCCATCCAACCATCAAAGTAACCAAACTTGTCTTAAACACCTTGACCAAATTTAGTAACATCAATCATATCATTAGTTTGATAGTAACCAAGCACTCAATCATATCATAGAAGCTTTGAAAGGATATGTAAGTCAGAAATGTTGAAGATAGGAGAGATTGCCACCCCAGAAGGTAGCTCTATTTCATAAGCATTTTGGCCAAACTTGTAGACCACCTTGCAAGGTCCTATCTTCTTCATCATGAGTTTAGTATACTTTCATTTTGGAAGTCTCTCCTTCTTTAAGTGTTCCATCAACAAGTCTCCAACCTTGAGTTGGACATTCCTCTTCTTTAAATCTACCTTTTCCTTATACTTCTCAACATTCTTTTGAAGGGTTTCCTTCACTTGTTGATGAATATCCTTGATTGTAATAGCAAATTCCTCACCTTGAGCACTTCTCCTAGAAACTCCTTGTAGATCTCTTAGTTCATAGACCCATCGAGGGTGCATTCCATAGACTACCTCAAAAGGACTTCTACTAATGCTCCTATTCATGGAGTCATCATATGCAAATTTAGCTTGAGGTAAAATCAGGTTCCAAGCTTGTCCATGCTCCTTAGTAAGGCATCTTAAGAGGTTTCCCAATGATCTATTCACCACTTCAGTTTGTTCATCTTTTTTTGGATGGTATGTTGAACTAAAGGATAGATTTTTTCCTTGAGCTCCTTCCACAAGGTCCTCCAAAAGTGACCAATGAATTTAGAATCCCTGTCAGAAACAATGCTTAAAGGTATTCCATGTACCCTAACAACCTCCTTAAAGAAGAGACCTGCTATATGAGATGCATCATTGGTGCATTTTCAAGGAATAAAATGTGCCATCTTACTAAATCTATCAAATACCACAAAGATACTATCAAAACCTTTTTGGGTTCTAGGCAACCCCAAGACAAATTTGATACTTACACACTCCCAAGGCCTATTGGGAATGGGAAGTGGTTGATAGAGTCCTACATTTGATGAAGTTCCCTTTTCCCTTTAACATATTGTGCAGCCTTCCACATACCTTCTCACATCCACCTAAAACTTTGCCCAATAGTAAAATCTCCTAACTTGTTCTGAGGTCTTGTCGAGGCCAAAGTGACCTCCAAGACTCCCACTATGTTTCTCCTTTATGGTTTTCTCCCTCATTGAGCATTTACACACACACAATTGGCTTCCTTTAAAGAGAAAACCATTTTGCAGTAAAAATTTAGAGAATTCACCATGAAAAGAATTCAAATGCTATTCACAAATATTGTATACCTCCTTGAAATCTGAATCTACATGATACATGTCCTTCAATGCTTCATCCCCCATTATTTGGAGTTGGATCTCTTGCACTACAAGTTCCCTTCTACTGAGATCATCTACCACCCTATTTTCTTGGCCCTTCTTATGCTTTATTGTGAAAGTATAGGCTTGCAAAGACTCTACCCACTTCAAGTGCCTATGACGTTTGTCATGTGCATTCAAAAAAATCAAGGCATGATTATCAATATAAACAACAAATTCTTTAGGTAACAAGTAGTTCCTCCACTTTTTGAGGGCTTGGACCAAAGCATACAATTCCAAATCATAGGAAGAATACTTCCTCTTTGCTTCATTCAGCCTCTCACTGTAAAATGCAACCATTCTGCCTTCTTGGCTCAAAATAGCCCATATTGCTTGATTGCTAGCATCACACTCAATGGTAAAAACTTTATCAAAATTAGGGAGCACAAGTATAGGCTATTGTTCTACTCTCATTTTCAGATATTCAAACCCTTTATCAGCCTCATTGGTCCAAGAAAACTTACCTTTGTTACCTCCTTTGATGGTGTCCAAGATTGGTGCACAAATTTGGCTAAAGCTCTTGATGAACTTTCTATAAAATCTTGCAAGTCCATGGAAGCTTCTCCAATCTCCCATGGATTTTGGTGGTGGCCTTGAGTAATAATAGCATCCACCTTTGAAGGATCCATCTTCAAACTTCCCTTGGAGATAACGAAACCAAGGTAGAATAGTTCTTCCTTCATGAATTCACACTTTTCCATGTTGATCAACAACTTCTCTTGTAACCTCCTTAGTACCATGTCAAGGTGCTTCAAATTTTCTTCTTTAAACCTACAAAACACAAGGATGTCATCTAAATAAAATACAACAAACTTTCCAATGAAAGGTCTCAATGCCTCATTCCTAAGGCACATAAATGTACTAGGGGCATTTGGTAACCCAAAGGGAATCACCAACCAATCATAGAGCCCTTAATTAGTCTTAAAATTTGTCTTCCATTCATCCTCCTCTCTGATCCTTATCTAATGGTACCTGCTCTTTAGATCAATCTTGGAAAAGTAAGATTCTCTTGATAGACAATCCATGAGGTCCTCCATTCTTGGCATTGGGAACCTCTATCTAATTGTGATCCTATTAATGGCTCTTGAATTAGTGAAAATCATCTAATTCCTATCCTTCCTTGGTGCTAGGATAGTAGGAACAAAACATGGGCTCAAACTCTTCCTCACTAGCCCTTTATCCATCAACTCTTGCACTTGTTTTGCAATCTCCTCATTTTGAGCAGGTGTCATCTTGTATGCAGCCTTATTGGGCAATGTATCCCTTGGAATCAGATCAATTTGTTGGCTCATATCCCTAATGGGAGGTAGGGAACTAGGTAATTCATTCACCATTATGTCCTTGTACCTTTCCAACAACTCTTGGACTTCCTTTGGTGCATCTTCCTTCTTCTTTGTGGGAAGATCTGCTTCACTTTTTGGCTTCATAATCAGAAAGAATCTTCTTCCTCCTTCTTCCTTCAAGGTCTTCATGAACTCCTCACCCACCATCAAAACACTAGGCCCTTCATGCTTTTCCTTGTCTTCTTCTAAGAGAGGTGAAAGGTTGTAAGTCTTCCCATCCTTGAGAATGGAGTATGTGTTCTTCTCCCCAACATGCTTGGTCTTCCTATCAAACTGCTAAGGCCTACCAGAAATATATAGCTTAATACTTATACTCAAAAAAAATTCATTAGATCTCATACATTATAAGTCATGGCATGGATCTCGCTATTGTAACTTTTTTGTGATTGAATAATTTGTTGGTTGTGGGAACACCTCCAAATGTTATAAGGGCAATGGATATTGGTGTTTCATCTGCTATACAATCCTCCATGGCTCAGATAGAGGAGGTATGAGGCAAATTACTAAATTTCAATTTACATTTGTTGTTATAGATGCTAGTTCTAGTGAAAAATCAAACCATTATTGATTCTCAGTTTAATTCCTATTTGGATGGTTTATACAAGGATTGAGCATGCCTAAGCATCAACATGCAAATATTTCCATTGTGGAGAGTGATCATGAGATGACCGTAAGTGATTATTTTGTTAAATATATCATTTCTTATAATGTAATTTCTATATATTAATGTCTTTACTTCTTATTGTAACAGTTAAAACTTCACCATAAGTTAAACTGTAGGAGGAGGAGAAAGAGCACTCCTCGAGCACAATAGAAATGAGTGACGGACTTATTTCCATTAGAACGCCAAACAAAGGGAAAGAATTTATTTCCAGGGCATGAAGAGAATGAATTTTGATTCCAGAGCCCTTTGTTGTATACCTATTTCATACATATCTTGTAGTGGATATATTTGACATTGTATGCCTATATGGCATTCAAGCGTAAGCCTATATGGCTATTTTGTAACTATATTTTATACTTATATCAACATATATTGATGTATGTGTACGTGGCTATTTGGTTAATACAAATCTTCTTTTATCAATGGTGTCCATATTTGCTCTTTTTGACAATGTCAAAAGCATGGCTGCATATAGATTAGGCAAAAGACTTTTCCTTTTAGATTAGCAATGCATGGAAGTTTCAAAAAGTATCCTTGATATTACAAAAAGATATGTGTTTATACCATAGCAGCAAAAATATTTTGGGGAAAAAATAAGCAAACCAAAAGTATAAGATTTTTTGAAAAAATCAGGAAAAAGTCTAGAAAAAATCAGAAAAAAATCAAATTTAAAAAAAAGGTAAAAAAATAGAAGAGATAAAAAAATTTAAAAAAAAATTAAAGAAATTTCCATAACATAGAGATATAGAGAGAAAATAAAATAAAGAGTTTAACTAATAAATTGTAAAAAATAGATTTGTATAGTTTATATTCATATCGCTGATTACACTGCATTGCACATATTCCAAACTCAATGCATTGCTTCACATTAGATAACTAATAACTAGATGTTGATAGATGACAAAATTTCAATTACAATATAGTTTTTACAAAGTCAACCTAAGTAGTTATGCAATTACTTCACATTGCATAACTAATAACTAGGAGCACCTCCCAATTGCATTTGCTTGTCATGGCATTCTATGAGACCACATTTCTTTGAGGCATTTTTTCAAACAATTCACTGCCTTGTCTATACTACCACATTTTTTATACATGTCTACCAAAACATTTTTCTCAAATAGTTCACTACCTTGTTGCTATGGTTGAAAGCCTAAAACAAGTGCTTTCGAACAAGCTATGGATGCTTCAAAGAAATCTATCAAAAGCATAATAGTAAGCAATATCATAGACAAGGTAGAGAACTCTTTGAAAAAATTCCTGAAAGAAATGAGGTCTCATGGTGATGAAATTCTATAACAATCAAATGCTTTTGATTGTCATGGCATTCCATCACCATGAGACCTTATTTCTTTGGGGAATTTTTTCAAAGAGTTCATTGCCTTGTCTATGCTAACACATTTTCATACATGTCTATCAAAGCCTTTTATCAAAAAGTTCATTGCCTTACTGCTATGGCTAAAAGCCTAAAACAGGTGCTTTCAAACAAGCTATGGATTGTCATGGCATTCCATCACCATGAGACCACATTTCTTTGAGGCATTTTTTCAAACAATTCACTTCCTTGTTTATGCTACCACATTTTTCATACATGTTTACCAAAGCATTTTATCAAACAGTTCACCTCCTTGCTGCTATGGCTAAAAGCCTAAAATAGGTGCTTCAAAATAGGCTATGGATGCCTAGAAAAAATCTATCAAAGCATAATAATAAGCAATAGCATAGACAAGGTAGTGAACTATTTGAATAATATCCTCAAAGAAATGTGGTCTCAATCGTGGTGGAATGCCATGAAAATCCATTACAATTTTCTTGTCATGTTATTCATCATGCCATTCCATCACCATGAGACCACATTTCTTTGAGGCATTTTTTAAAACAGTTCACTACCTTGTCTATGCTACCACATTTTCATACATGTTTACCAAAGCATTTTATCAAACAGTTCAACTCCTTGCTACTATGGCTAAAAGCCTAAAATAGGTGCTTCCAAAAAAGCTATGGATGCTTGGAAAAAATATATCAAAGCATAATAATAAGCAATAGCATAGACAAAGAAGAAAACTATTTGAATAAAACCCTCAAAGAAATGTGATCTCAATGGTGGTGAAATATCATGACAATCCATAGAAATTTGCTTCTCATGGCATTCATCATGCCATTCCATCACCATGAGACAACATTTCTTTGAGGAATTTTTTGAAATAGTTTGTTGCCTTGTCTATGCTATCACATTTTTCATATGTGTTTACCAAATCATTTTATCAAACAATTCACCTCCTTGCTAGTATGGATAAAATCCTAAAATAGGTGCTTCCAAACAAGCTATGGATGCTTGGAAAAATCTATCAAAGCATAATTTAATAAGCAATAGCATAGACAAGGAAGCAAACTATTTAAATAAAATCCTCAAAGAAATGTGGTCTCAATGGTGGTGGAATGCCATGACAATCCATAGCAATTTTCTTGTCATGGCATTTGTCATGGCATTCCATCACCATGAGACAACATTTCTTTGAGGCACTTTTTTCAAATAGTTCACCTCCTTTCTGCTACATGGTTAAAAGCCTAAAATGGGTGCTTCCAAACAAGCTATGGATGCTTGGAAAAAATCTATCAAAGCATAATAATAAGCAATAGCATAGACAAGGTAGCAAACTGTTTGAATAAAAGCCTCAAAGAAATGTGGTCTCAATGGTGGTGGAATGCCATGACAATCCATAGCAATTTTCTTGTCATGGCATTTGTCATGGCATTCCATCACCATGAGACCACATTTCTTTGAGGATTTTTTTCAAATAGTTTGCTGCCTTGTCTATGCTACAACATTTTTTATACATGTTTACCAAAGAATTTTATCAAATAGTTCACCTCCTTGTTGCTATGGCTAAAAGCCTAAAATAGGTGCTTCTAAACAAGCTATGGATGCTTGGAAAAAATCTATCAAAGCATAATAATAAGCAATAGCATAGACAAGGCAACAAACTATTTGAATAAAAGCCTCAAAGAAATGTGGTCTCAATGGTGGTGGAATACAATGACAATCCATAGCAATTTGCTTGTCATGGCATTTTTCATGCCATTCCATCACCATGAGACCACATTTCTTTGAGGCATTTTTTGAAATATGTTTTTGCCATCTCTATGCTACCACATGTTTCATAGATGTTTACCAAAGCATTTTATCAAATAGTTCACCTCCTTGCTACTATGGCTAAAATCCTAAAATAGGTGCTTCCAAACAAGCTATGGATGCTTGGAAAATTGTATCAAAGCATAATAATAAGCAATAGCATAGACAAGGCAGCAAACTATTTGAATAAAAGCCTCAAAGAAATGTTGTCTCAATGGTGGTGGAATGCCATGGCAATCCATAGAAATTTTCTTTTCATGGCATTCGCCATGCCATTCCATCACCATGAGACCACATTTCTTTGAGGCAATTTTTCAAATAGGTCACTGGCTTGTCTATGCTACCATATTTTTCATACATTTTTACCAAAGAATTTTATCAAACAGTTCGCCTCCTTGCTGCTATGGCTAAAAGCCTAAAATAGGTGCTTCCAAACAAGCTAGGGATGCTTGGAAAAAATCTATCAAAGAATAATTTAATAAGCAATAGCATAGATAAGGCAATGAACTGTTTGAATAAAAGCCTCAAAGAAATGTGGTCTCAATGGTGGTGGAATTCCATGACAATCCATAGCAATTTGCTTGTCATGGCATTCCATCACCATGAGACCACATTACTTTGAGGAATTTTTTCAAATAGTTTGTTGCCTTGTCTATGCTACCACATTTTTCATACATGTTTACCAAATCATTTTATCAAATAGTTCACCTCCTTGTTGCTATGGCTAAAATCCTAAAAAAAGTACTTTTGAACAAGTTATGGATGCTTAGAAAAAATCTATTAAAGCATAATAGTAAGCAACAAACTATGGTCTCATGGTTTATTTTCACGCGAAAATCAATGTGATTTTTATTCACTTTTTTTTGTAGGTTATAAACAAATTTTTTTTTGCCAATTTTCTTGTTTTCAATGACATTCAAGTTTATGGTGGTTTTTTTTTTTATATGATGATATGTGATACTCTAATCCTAATTCATGTTTCTAGGTTTCATAGATATATATTTTGTTTTTACATTTTTTTTGTACCAATGAACCCAAAACGAACTGAACCCCCTCCAAAAATTTTTGGCCAAACCAGCAAACCAAACCCCCAAACTTGAACCTCAAAACCTATTCCAACACTCTTCAATTTTCTTGTACAAACTTAATTGACCACCAAATTATGTTGCCCCTTGACTTTACCCGCGTTTACTCCCTCAAACCTCCCTTTTTCATTCAAAACCCCTATTTTCCCAACTAGGGCATGTCATGCCATAACATACTTTTGACCTCCCCTATCCTTGCAGACCCTTTGAACACATCAAACTCCACAATCTCACCATATTTCCAACCTATTCTAACTTATTTTCAAGCAATTTCTTATTTTCACCTCTTCTAGCCTTGCTTTTAAGGGGCCTCAATTTTGAATTTCAATAGAGGTAGTGTTAGTAATCTCTTCCAATGCCCTTACTAATGCTATTTTCTTATTCCTACTACCTATCCTACTTACATTAGGCCCATATCATAGAGACATAGCCTAAACGATAGGTGGAATGGCCTATTTCAACATACTACACTCAAACCCTTAAGGGATCGATCTGGTTGAATGTAGCTCAGATTGATTCTGCATGTTTGGGTGAGAAAGAGGACCATGCCTAGTGTTAACATGCCTATTTGAATGTGTTGGAATAGTTTGTTTGGTCACGCGAGTTTCTGAATGAAATTTGCACCACTTTGCAACTTTCCACCGCTTCCATTTGACACTTTTTTCCATCAACTGAAATCTAGACACCATGGGAAAACCACTCTAAGATAACGAAAACTGAGAGAGGTTATTGTAGAGGGGCCCAACATGGTCTCATGGGATTAGACGAGAAGTTTCTAAGCATCACAATGTTTGAGTAACATCATGCTAAAGTTTGTAGCCATTTTTCCCTATGGACCCTTGAGGGATCGATTTGGTTGAACATAGCTCAGAGTGATTCCGCATGTTTAGGTACAAAAGAGGACCATGCCTAGAATAAAAATTCCTATTCAGATGTGTTGGAATAGTCCATTTGGTCACACGAGTTGTAGAACAAAATTTGCACCACTTTGAAACTTTCCACTACTTCCATTTGACACTTTTTCATCAACTAAAACTTTGACACCATAGGAAAACCACTCCAAGATAATGTAAACTGGGAGAGGTTATTGTAGAGGGGTCCAATGAGATCCCATAGGATTAGACAAGCATTTTCTAAGTGTCACAGTGTCCGAGTAACCTCATACTAAAGTTTGCAATGATTTTGCCCTTTGGACCCTTAAGGGATCAATTTGGTTGAATGTAGTTCAGAGCAATTCCTTGTGTTTGGGTATGAAAGAGGACCATGCCTAGCATAAACATGCCTATTTAGATGTCTTGAAATAGTCCATTTGGTCACATGAGTTGCAGAACAAAAGTTGCACCACTTTGCAACTTTTCACTGCTTCCATTTGACACTTTTTCCATCAACTGAAATTTGGACACCAAAGGAAAACCACTCCGAGATAATGAAAACCAAGAGAGGTTATTTTATAGGTTCCCAACATGATCCCATGGGATTAGATGAGAAGTTTCTAAGCATCACGGTGTCCAAATAACCTCATGCTAGAGTTTGCAGCCATTTTTCCCTTTGGACCCTTAAGGGATCGATCTGGTTGAACGTAGCTCAGAGTGATTCTGCATGTTTGGGTGTAAAAGAGGACCATTCCTAGTGTAAACATGCCTATTTGGATGCATTGGAATAGTCTATTTGGTCACATGAGTTGCAAAACAAAAGTTGCACCACTTTACAACTTTCCACTACTTCCATTTAACACTTTTTTCATCAACTGAAACTTCAACACCATGGAAAAACCACTTTAAGATAATGTAAACTGGGAGGTTATTGTAGAGGGGCCCAACATGGTCCCATAGGATCAAATGAGAAGTTTCTAAGCATCACGACGTTCGAGTAACCTCATGTTGAAGTTTGTAGCCATTTTCCCCTTTTGACCCTTAAGGGATCGATCTGGTTGAACGTGTTCAAAATGATTTTGCATGTTTGGGTGTGAAAGAGGACCATTCCTAGTGTAAAAATGCCTATTCAGATGCGTTGGAACAGTCTGTTTGGTCACATGAGTTGCAGAATGAAAGTTGCACCACTTTGCAACTTTTCACTGCTTTCATTTGACACTTTTTTCATTAACTGAAAACTAGATACCATGAGAAAACCACTTCAAGATAACAAAAACTAAGATATATTATTGTAGAGGGGCCCAACATGATCCCATTGGATTAGATGAAAAGTTTCTAAGTGTCATGGTGTCTGAGTAACCTCATGTTGAAGTTTGCAGCCATTTTTCTCTTTGGACCCTTAAGGGATCGATCCAGTTGAACAAAGGGTCTATGCTATAAACTTATCCAAACCTTACCAACTCTTGAGGTAGCAATTCTAAGGTGTCAAAACTTAAAAATCCATAACTAGATCTCAGTTATACCACTGTACAATGGGTAAACCACAAAACCCTCTATTGTAGCCTAAATCCTAGGGGTTTATTGAAAATGATACTTCCAAAGCTAACCAAAACCTATAAATTACTCAAACAATTTTTTCATACCCTACACAAGCTTAAAAAATCATAAAATAATGCTTCCCTACACAAAAACACAATTTAGCTCTTCAAAACGACCATTTTTCTTAAAGAAAACTCAGTTTTACACACATGGGTTTCACACCCATCTCACTTTCAAACCTCCCCAACACTAACACATCATTCCCACACCTTAATAATGTTAGTGTAGGTTCATTCCTCAAGTTACAGAGGCTACAAAAAGAGGAATGGGTCAAAAAGCAATTTTTATTGACTCAAAACCTTCAAATGTGCAAGTTCGGGCCAATTTTAGTAAATTGATGATATTCTACTCCTTATTTTCCTTGATGAACAAAACCTATTAAATGGTGCTCCTACACCAATCATACATCAACCTTCTTGTCCCTCCTAAATTTTAGACCACATCCATTACCTCCACATAAAACTTGGCATCCTTGGTCTTCTTGGTTCCCATGCCCCTTGATATGGTTATGCAAATGCAAATGAAGCAAAGTAATCATCTCCTTCTCTGTTGGCTGGAAGAATGCATGCTTAATGTTTTGATACATGATATCAACTCTCTCATCTACTCTCATGGTTGAATATCGAAATCTAGTATGGTGGGCCTCTAGAGTTCTAGTCATCTTTCTTCCTCTTTGACCAAATGTTGGCCTGATCCACACATCTGCCAGCCTAATTGATTTTGTTTTTGAAAGTTGACGTTTCTCCTAAGTCATCAATTTTTCTCTATTTTCCTTTTTAGACTCTTTCATTGCTATAGATTGTCTCTAGGATTTAATCATTTGTACCACATGTGATTGATGTGCTTTGCATCCTTGTATCTAAAGGAAATTTCCTCAACATAAATACTCTCTCAAGGTTAACAATCATACATTGACCTTCCTGCCCATCTTAAATTTTGGACCACATCCATTACCTCCACATAAAACTCAACATCCTTGGTCTTCTTGGGTTCCCACGCCTTGATATGGTTATGCAAATGAAAATGAAGCAAATTAATCACCTCCTTCTCCATTGGCTGAATAATGCATGCTTAATGTTTTGATACATGATATCAACTCTCTCTTCTGTTCTCATGGTTGAATATAGAAATCTAATATGGTGGGCCTCTAGAGTTCCAGTCATCTTTCTTCCTCTTCCACCAAATTATGGCCTGATCCACACATCTCCCAACCTAATTGGATTTTTTTTTTAAAGCTAAACTTTCTCTTGAGTCACTAGTGTAGCTCTCTCTACCTTTTCAAACTCTTTCATTGCTACAAATTGTCTTTGGGATTTAATCATTTGTACCACATGGTTGATGTGCTTTGAATCGTCAATAATAGTCTTCAAAATTGGCTGCTAGTACAAGTTCATTCTGATTTCATAATACTTTATAACCATGGAGTCCATCCATTCCTTGATGCATCAAGTGGAATGGAAAAAAAGAAGGAAATGTTTGAGATAGAGTTTGTAGAAGGTGCAATCACCATAAAAGGTGAAATTGAAAATACAAGGTGTTTGAATGACT
>VDFB02160644.1:0-14796 GCA_007258455.2 Sequoia sempervirens | reverse complement strand
AAAATGGTTATTAATTACTGACACGAATCCCAGGGCACTCCAGAAAGTACGGCCTTCAAGGAATGACGAATTTGCATTATAAAATCAACTTCGTATTAAAATCTGCAAATATTCATGAAGGGGCGCCTCCAACAGGGAAACACAATGAGACAATACCCAGAATGAGAATGTTTAAGATTTGAGACTTGTGAGTAGAAATATACATTCAGCAGTCATGACCAGCAACTCTGGAATTGACAGGAAATGATAAAACTCAACTACGAAGGATAGGAAACCAACTATAACTGACAAAACAAATCAATAACACTCAAACCTCTCAACTAGTTGCTGATTTTCAAGCAAGAAGAAGAGCCAAGCTAGGAGGCCTTCATTCCTCAAAGCAATCCCAAAGCCAATCTGGCAGCATAACATTCCTGTAGACAAAAGATAATCTCAATGATAACCAATGGCCTCCTTTTATAATTTTCAGATGATCTTTCTCGAAACCCTAAACTTCCTTTTCGAACCAAACCCTAATCCTCCAATAGAAGGCGTCCCACTTTTCCAACAAACTTTGACTTTTAATAATACTTTATTTCCTTCTTGAAATTGGCGTCCAATTTGAGCTTGGGTTAATCTTTACTTTATAAGAAATATAATTAATTTCTTTCAATGAGGCGCCCACCCATAAAGACATCTTTTAAAACAACTTAAAGTGACGAGCTAGGCCAAGGGGGTCAATGTTAAAATATAACATTAAAACATGACTTTAATTAAATAATTCGACTTATCTCTCCAATTGTGCCCCGAAGCCATAAATGAGCAAGCCAACTGATCAGTCTGAAGTAGAAAGTCAACCATGCCGAAACCAACAGGAACACTGCCAGAAATAGAATTTACTAAAAATAGTAAATTCTTGAAGATGCTCAGAATGCCAAGAAGAACATATCACTGCGAAGCTCTCTGAAAACCCAGAAAGAATCCGCCATTGAATCAACCAACCTCGAGCAAGAGCATCCTTCAAAAAAAGAAACCCTAATTTTACCTTCCGAGTAGCCTACGGGTCTCCGGAATAGGCCAACGGTCACTGGAAAGATCATGCTCGAGAAGGGGACATTACAATTCCCTCTAAGCAAATCGTTGATGTTAATAATGAAACAATGCCTCCAAGAAAAAGTCGCAGCCTAGAATAGAGGGATACAACCTCTCACAAACATACATATAGATTTGGGGGTCATCGGGAGGGAAGAAACAAAAAATGGAAGATACAAATCGATAGTTTACCCAAGAAATTCAGACACGCCGAACCAGGTGAAGCCTTCACTTAGCCTTAACATCTTGACATCTGAACTTAGATTCTTTAATTCGATAAGTGTTTTAGATGGTGTAAGGGCTGGACTACATTTCATACCTTCTTGCTGCGATCTGCTCTAACTATTGGATCTGTGTGAACTGGATTATTTGCCTGATGCAAACATAATATTCAAGATGTCTAAGAAATACTTCTGATTTAATTGCTTATACACCTGAGGTCTGTCACTTGTATGTTTTAATCTGATATAAATTCAAATTAAAGTATATAGGCCATCATTTATAGTTATTGTTAGGATAAGCAATCTGAAAAGCAAGTGTATTTAGGTAGATACAATCTGATTACTTCTAAGTTTGATTAATGAATCTTCCTGAGTGCATTCAACAAATGTATCTGTCTGTTTGTTGTTAGTTTCTTACTAGTAAATGCATTTCCAACTTGTGTCATTTGATTACCAGCAATAAGGCATTGCAATAAGGCTCATGATATGCATGTATGGAAGCTTCTCTCTTATTTTTGAATGTATGTACAAATGAATTATAATGTAAAATGATGTTCATAGTATTGTCATTATCATTCTAGGAATGGATTTTGATGTTGAGTTGAAGGAATAAGGATCTGTGCTAGTATATGCTGATTGGGTAAAGATTGTTTGAGTGTTTGGAATCCTGCTCGGAGGAAGGGCCTGAGAAAGTGGTGCCTAGAGGGTCCCATTCAAGTTTGGCCGGACCAAAGAAGGGAAGGGCCATGGAGGGGTGGTAGGCCTAGACTACTATAAGCTCCGCTGGCTTCCTCCATTAGGCATTGTGTGTTTGAAAACATGCTCAGGGGGAGGGGCCCGAGACCTTGCTTAAGATCCGCCTATTCCCAATGCAAGGAGGGGCCATGGATGAGTGGAGAGTCCACTTAAGATCCGCCCTATCCGAAGGTAGGCATAGGCCATGGATGGGTGGAGGTGTAATGTCCCCTTCTCAAATGTGATTGTTCAGTTGACCGTTGGCCTATTTTGGAGACCCGTAGGCTACTCGGATGGTGAAATTAGGGTTTCCTAATTTTGAGGAGGTTGTTGTTTGAAGTTTAGAAATCGGATTGTGGATTCTTTTTGGGTTTTCAGAGAGCTTCGCAGTGGTATGGTCATTTTGGCGTTTCGAGAAACTTCATGAATTTACTATTTTTAGTAAATTCTATTTTTAGCAGTGGACAGATTGGGTTCAGTTCAGCTGGTCTTCTTCTTCAATTGGTTCAATTGGAAAATATTGTTTTGGCCCTTGGGTGCATTTTTATGGAGAGATAAGTATTTTCACATTATAATATTATATTTTAATATTATAACACCCCCTTGCCTAGCATTATAACTTTATGTTGTTCTTAAAAAGGGGACTTGATGGGTATGCTCTTCATTGAAAAGATAAATTATATTTTGTGGCCAAATTATGGAGTTATGTGAAATGGACGCCTACTTGAGGAAAGGCTGAATTTTATAAAAAGGATGAAATATTTTATTAAGAGAAAAAGGGACGCCACTTTGGAGGGATAAGGAGTCAACTTCAAATTTGAAAATGCTTTGACCTTGGTTTGGGCGCCCTTCTAGAAGCTTGTGGAAGATTCTTTTCAAGTCTTTATAAGGAGGCTTCTATTCTTCATTTGACATCTTCTGTCTACCATATTGTTCTGCTGCTGGAATGTCTTCAGGCAAGCTTCGAGGAAAGCATACCTCCTAGCATTGGGCTCATCTTCTTGCTTGAAAGATAGCAACAAGTTGAGAATTAGATTGTAGTTGGATTGTTTAGCATTGTAGTTGAGCTGTCTTGCATTGTTGTTGATGTTTATGCATTTCTGTCATATTCTGGAGTTCCTGATTTTGCATTTGCTGTAGGAGGTTTTCATTTATATATCAAAAATAAAAAAAGATATTGTTCTGGGTGTTTGTCATATCCTCTTCTTTGCTTGGGGCGACCCTATTTGCAAATTTGTGGATTTTTTAATGGTGTTTCTGATTTTTACTAGCAAAATCGCCCCTTTAAGAGGGCTGTACCATTCTGAGTTGGTCTTGGGATTTGTGCAAAATGAATAGAGGCTGTTTGGTGAGGTTTTTAGGTTCTCATTTTGGGCGCCTTCATACTTAGGGCAATCTGCATTTGATTCCATGTCATTAGAGTGAGATTTGAGCAAGATATGAGCATTTTAGTGAGTATTATGTTGCAGATTTCTTCATTTTATGTTGCAGGTCTGATATATCAGAATTAAGAAAGTTGTCCCTTTGGTTGGGATTGAGCATTGGGAGTTACATTTGGCATTGGGAAGACTTACGATACAGTTGCAGCAATGAAGGACTTGAAAACTCTAGATTTAAATGAACATTCTGACATATTGTAATCTGTTAGTAGTACTATCAGCCATTCTTCTCCTATCTTTCATTTACTCTATTGTATTTCCCACTGAATAAGTGGAAGAGGCTGGCTTGCCGCCTATTTACTTTCAGTTAAGTAGTTTAGGGACCCTCTGACCATATGCTCGCCATCATTCGGCGCCATTCTTGGTTAGGGTTACTTGAGTTCATCATGCATTGATCCTTTGACCATATGCTCGCCATCATTCGACGCCATTCTTGGTTAGGGTTACTTGAGTTCATCATGCATTGATCCTCTGACCATATGCTCGTCTGCACAGGCGCATTCTTGGTTAGAGTTCCTTTCCAGTTGCATCTGCATTAGACCCTCTAACCAATGCTCACACCTTGCCCACATCGGGATCCTGGTGTACATTCTGGTTAGAGTTGCTTTCCGCATCGTTTTGGTTTAGAGCTAACCTTAACGGGTGCATGTTGATTTGTAATACATTGTGAAAAAACAAAAAAAAAATTGGTCCGGTTCTTTACAGGAGGTCCCACTCAAGTCCGCTCAGACCAAAGAAGGGAAGGGCCATGGAGGGGTGGTAGGCCTAAACCACTATAAACTCTGCTGGCTTCCTCCAATAGGCGAAGTGTTTTCTTAGTATACAATGGTTGCATTTGTGATGATTTCTATAATTGAATACCATGATGTTAATACTAATAGATATGTGTATGTGTGGAAATATTGTCCATATGTGGAATGCAGGTTTCAGCCAGGAATACCCCATTGAAGAGTTATCCAATTGACGAAGTGAAAAAAACCCTAAACCTAATCAACATGCAAATTCTAGGGCAAAGTAGGACGAGGGACATTACATTTATACACTATAGGAAAAAGTAGCATTATAACTAATATCTTACAATCATTGCTTATAAGTTACAATTATTGTTTACACAAACATTTGAATATCTTATATGCAAGTTATTGGTGCGAAGATTAGGGTGGAAATATGTAATGTCCCCGTGCGCGGCTGGGTGTGTCCCAGCGGCCACGTGTCCGACAGGCTTGCGTAAGACCCCAGATTCTCCGGTGGTGGCGTGGTGAAAGATTCCTCCCTAGTCGTCACCCTTAACACCCTGGGTAGCCACCCTCACTATTAGGCTGGTCTTTTGGTGTAGTGGTTGGGGCTTCATGGTATCAGAGCCGAGGTCTCGAGGTCGAGACCTGCAGAGCGTGGTGGGCTGTAATGTTCCCGTGCGCGGTTGGGTGCGTCCCAGCGGCTACGTGTCCGACGGGCTTGCGTAAGACTCCAAATTCTCCGGTGGTGGCTTTGGTGGTGAAAGATTCCTCCCTAGTCATCACCCTTAACACCCTGGGTAGCCCCCCTCACTACTAGGCCGCTCTTTTGGTTTAGTGGTTGGGCCTTAGTGGTATTAGAGCTTCTGTTCCTGCCAGCCTGTGTGGGTTATGAGTGAAGAATTTCCAAACATTCCAGATATTGATCCATTGGACAGTGTTTATAGTAGGTTGAAAAAGGGGTTAAGTCCATTTGAACTCATGGGAGAAAGTAGCATTCAGAACATGCTTAGTGACCTTGCTAGATGTCATGTCCCCATTTTTGGCGAGCATCAGTGATCGTGAGATTGGCCTATCATGAGACCCTCTTAGGCTGACAGAGTGGTTAGAGGGTCGTTTCAGAGCTTGGCTCAGCGTCAGATTGGTAGTTTTGATCAATTGGCTTTCGTTTGGGCTCGATCGGAGACCTTTTGCAGAATTGCTATTTTTAGCAGTTCCGGGCAGGCAGAGTGGGACCCCTGCTATTTTTAGCAGTAGGGATTTGGCGGCATCCGGAATCACTTCAGAGTTCGTCAGCTTCAGACGGAACAGTAATCGGATGAGTAACGGGCGAAATATTAATATTTAATTGCATTGATTAAATATTAATTAATTAAGGATTATAATATAAGGTTATAATTTTTAATTATAACTTACGTGATTTATCTTGAGGGGTGCGCCCATCATCAGAAGGGGCCAAAATTGACGTTTAAAATTATATTAAAATATTTTGCTGAGACTATGAGGAAATTAAAAGAATTAAAAAGTGAATATTTTAATGATTTCCTATTATTAAGGAAATCGCACTTTTCAGCTTAATAAAGGTTTTGCATTGGTTTCTGAGCCATTATCATATTTGAGAATCAGAAATTGATCAAGTCTTTGCCAGAGAACGGAAGCTTTAGGGTTTCAGTCTCGAACGCATTGGAGAACGAGCCATCTCCAGTGGGAGCGATTCAGAGGATGTGAAATAACATCTGATCTATTGCCAACATAGAGGTTTCTTCATTCAGGAGGAATCACAGAGCTCCAGAGGTTATTTATTTTACAGAGCTTCAGCTTATTCATTTATGCAGAATACTTTCATTCACAGAGGTGCATCATATCTCAGAGATTAGATCGAGAAGACAGAGGAACGTGTTTCATATTTATTGCTGCTGTTTAAAGAGGGCCGTACTTTTCTGTACTTGGCCGTACTGTTCATAGAGAGCCACACTTGGGTTTCAGAGCAAAACATCTCTTTCCTTTGCAGTTAGATTTCAGTCAGTAAGGCGCCTATTTAATAGAGTTCTGGAGTCACAAACATTGGTTTAAAGGAAGCCGTACATTTGCATTTATACCAGCTGCTGCAGCCGTACTCTTCACACAGCCGTACTTCCTTCTAGGGATTCGTGCATACTACCTTGAAGAAGACGCCTTCCATTCAGGCATTCTTTCATCATTGTTGGAGGCGCTTTAGCATTTTTGACAAGTTGCAAACATTAGATTGAGGGAGAAAGAGTCTTTTAAGGTTGCCGTACCAGATCTGGAAATCACCAGTTGGCTGCAAAAATCAGTACCAGCCGTACCATCTTCAGAGAGGGGAATTTCCTATTTGGGTCAAAACGCCTATTCCTTTGACTTGCAAACTTCACCAAAGTGGCGCTGGGACTCTTGGTATCTGTTGAGCTTGCGTAACTTGGGGAGAAGCACATTTATCATAACAGCAAGTACCATTTATACACTTTCACCCTGCAGCAAATATACCAGGTTCTTAATATTTAATAATGCTGTTTCAATATGCATGTCATTGAAAATTTATTGTACTGAATCCAATAAATCAATAAAGGATATATCAGCAGTAGATCTTGTTCATTCTATCCATATTGGCATCCTAGATATTTTATTTGGATTTATTTTGTATTCCATGCAAAATCGCCATGTTTCATTAGTTGCATCAAAACCCAAAAACGGTTGAAAACCTAAAACTTTCAGAAAAACATCAGAAAACCGTCCGATTCAGAACAGAGGGAAACTAGGGTTTCTACACTAGAGGTCAGCAAGAGATAAGGAAAGAAATGGCTCTAGGAAGACGAGTTGACACAAATTCTCAGACAACTTGTGAATAATAATAACAACAGGAACAATGGGAAAAATAGTTAGAATGGCGGTCATGACAACAATGATTCAGCTCAGAGCAATGTTAGGCCAGCTAGTAGAGTGACTCCGAGGCCCCTTATGCCTCAATTCTTGGGTGAATAGGTCGCTGCAAATCAGGAGCAGCAAGGCTGCAAGCACATGAGGAAGGATTTTCAGATTATTTGAGAGAGTACAACTCTTTGGGAGATGAATTTCAAGCTGCCATGTCTCTAGAAGACTTTTGCAATCTCAAACTTCGAAATAGACCAAGGAACAACAACAGAGGGCAGTGAAACCAGGAATTACAACGGAAGGTTGGAAAGTTTTCAATCCCTTCCTTTGATGGTTCTAGCAAATGCACAGCTAGAGCATGGGTGCAGAAGTTGGATACCTACTTCCAACATAACACTATGACAGAGATCGAGCCTATCAAATATGCCACTCTACATTTGGATGGTGAGGCAGATGAGTGGTGGTACCATGGGCTTGTCACCTTGGGACATGCCAACATCACATCCTACCTGGAGTTCACATAGAGACTCATTGACAGATTTGATTAGAAGGATCCAAAACTTCACTTCAGAGAGTTGGCACAGCTCCAGCAGATTGGGTCCATAGACTCCTACATCTCAACACTCCAACGCTTGGTAGTTATGGTGACTGATGTTTCAGAACAACGTTTGGTGATGCTCTTCATCGAGGGTTTATCCGAAACCCTTCGCAGCTGGATTAAAGCCTTCAAATCAGACTCCCGTCAGGATGCGATTACTAGAGCTAGAGACATGGAGTCTAGCCATCAAAAGAGTCAACCCTCAAGCAACCAAAAGAACAAATCTTATTCTCACAACTCATCTCCTTCTAAAGATATAGGGGAAAAACCTTTTCCTAAGGAAGGCAATAAGAAGAACAAAGCAGATGAAGATTTCTATAGGGAGTGTAGGGAGAAAGGAATTTGCTATCATTGTAAGGAGAAATGGGTGAATGGGCATCGTTGCTTGGGAAAGGGAAAGATTCATCTTATTGAGGTAGCATCAGAAAGTGAGAATGAACTTGGAGTTGAGGACAACAGCAGTTTAGATGAGGAGCTGGAAAATAAGGGCTCCCTTGGTACTCTAGCAGGTTCACCTATGTTCAACCCTTTCAGGATTAGAGGAATTCTACATGGTTAGCACATCACGGTTTTGGTTGATAGTGGGGCTACACATAACTTCATTGATTCAACTTTGGTAGTGAAGCAGTGTAAATGTTAATCAAATCTTATCAGATTGTATCCTACAAGAACCTATGGAAATTCTAAGTTTGAAATTCTGTTCTAGAATTCTAAGTCAGATTTATTTCTTTTGTATGAAATGTGTTGATTGCAGAACATTTATAGATTTCGATGTCTTGCAAATAAGGGAATGAAGTCCCATTTATATGTGGGAGACACGCCTCAAGGAGAGACGCGTCTCATGAGAGGACGTGTCCATTGAGCGTGCGGGCTTCCTTAACAACCGAAACCATTCAGTGTTATCTATAGACTAAGATGTGTGTATTTAACAAACAACAATCATCTAATATGGATTTCGATTTATCCGTTTGCAAATTTCGATCATCATCATCTGAAATTCGAATAACTTATTTGATGGTTTTATATTTTAAGAACAGTTTGGTTAAATATAAATGATGATGATGCATGAATGCAATCATCATATATATCTGACCAAAGCTATCTTAAGTCAACACTCCCTCTTAGCTAGGGAAGATATTCCAAATCAAATAAGTGGAGATATCACCTTCACACGTGATATCGAAGATATGATATGTTTTCTCAAGATTGTCAAGTCACATGACATTCTTCATAATCACATCTTCATTATGGTATGTGCACTGACATCAAGTCACATGATGTCTACCATAATAATTCATGGCATATCCACGGATATATATAGTTATCCACCATGATTATCTCTTAAGGATCACAATGATCTTTAAATGACATCAAGTCCCATGATATCCATCAAAGTGTCCAAGAGATACTATCATGACATGTCCATAGATATCAAGTCACATGATATCTATCATGATAGTTCAACTCATCATTGTAGAGTCGTCACTTTACATTGTCACATACAAGTGTTCATTATTAGAAAGATCGTCACCTTTTAATAATGTACATAGGGGGAGCAGGCCCATAAGGTCATGGAGTCACACACATGACAAAAGAGTTTACACATTAAACATCTTTAAATATATTAGTACAACTTCTACACAATTTTGAATTTCAAACATAATATCAAATTACATTTCAATCATACCAAGCTTCTTCCTGAAGTGTTCAACCTTGATTCGGGAGAGAGGTTTGGTGAGAATGTCTGTTGTTTGATCATTTGTACTAATATACTCCAACTGGATCACATTCCTTTCTACCATGTCTCTTACATAATGGTAGGGGATCTCAATGTGCTTAGATCTATCATGGATGTAATGTCCCCTTCCAGTTGACATCTCTCAGTTGATGAGATTAGCCTATTATGTGACCCTCGTAGGCTGATAGGGTGGATAGAGGGTCTTGTTGAGGCTTGGCTTGGCTTCAGTTGGCAGAATCATTCAGTTTGGCTTTCATTCGGAGTCGTTTGGACATCAGTTGCTTGACTTACTATTTTTAGTAAGTGGAGACACTCAGCGGAGCACCCTTGCTATTTTTAGCAGTATGGTCTGGTCATATGCAGATTCAGTCACTTATCATCCGGCTTCAGACGGTTCGTTAATCGGACTTATATTGAGAGAGATATTAATATTTATTTGCCAAAATAAATATTATTAATTGAAGCTTATATTATAAAGTTATAATATAATTAAATATTATAACTACGTGACTTTATGGAAGGGGTCAAAAGAAGAACATGTAGAACATCACAAAAGCATGAAGAAGCTGCAAACTCTGTCAAAAGATGACTGCTACGGTGCCGAAGAATCTCCTCTGAAGATATGATGATCGGGATCAAGAAGACAGCAATCAATAGTTTGAAGAACACTAATCAATTGAGAATGGAAGATTCCTTCCAAGGTGAAACCAAAGAAGCATTAACACCAATAGTAGAAACCCCCCCATAATGCTGAAAAGGGAGAGGCGTGACAGGTACACTGAAACTGAATGCCAGAAAGTAGTGCATGAAGAGGAACCAAGAGCATCTGAAAAAGTGGTGTGCAAAACAAAGCACACATGCATCAGGCTGGAATCATATGGATCCACTGTCGTCGTGGAGGGACACTCACCGGACAAAGGTGTGATGGCAAAAACAAAGCCACTACACAACCCCCTCATGGCACTTTATAATATAGTGCAAGTACAAAATATGGCACAAAGTGATGTGCAAGAAACCCAATACTACACATACAATGCTGAGGCACTTTATCTTAGTGCGTTTACAAAAGAGAAATACATGCAAAGTGAGCCCATAATGTCTACAATGTCCAAATAGGACAACATGCTGAAATACAATTCTCTTACAGAAAAAGAGGAAATTGGTAGCACCATGATGAAGTACACGAAAAAACATGCAGTTTCAAAAAAAACGGCACCCAAAAATGTGTCCGGATGCAGAAGATATGGCCCGTCAAAGTCTCCAAAAGCAGTGAGCGATGCTTGATAGCGAGAAAATGGTCACGGAAAAAACCGAGTCATGGAAAAATACTTACACCGCTGTGAAGCAATTCCACCCATTTCAAAAAAGATTGCCTTTGAAAAGCCCACTTGGTATTATTAATCATGTCCCCTTCTTAGTGACATCTCTCGAGGAGACCCAGTGGCCTATCACACGCGCATATTCCCTCGTGGTAGATGGAAGCTGGATAGAGGGTTGGACTTTAGCTCGAAAAACGATCGGCCGAGGATTGATCAGGTTGTCTTTAAGTTACGGCTCAATGGGAACTGACTGAAATTGCTATTTTAGGTCTGGCGGTGATGGGATAGCTGCTATTTTATGACAATATGGGCGTGGTGGCATCGGGGAATCACTTGAGGGATTAAATCGACATCGAGGCGGATCGATCCTTCGGGTTAGCTTGAGGAAGATATTAATATTTGATCGTATTGATTAAATATTAATTAAATAACGTTTATAATATAAAGTTATAATTTTAAATTATAACTTAAGTGTTTTCCTTGAAGGGTGCGCCCAACATCAGAAGGGGACAAAAAGTGATTATTAAAGTATTTAAAATATTCAGTGGAGGACTATTGAAATATTAAAATATTAAAACGTGAATATTTTAATGAAACCCTATTTTCAAGCAAATCGCACTTTTCAGCCTATTAGTGGATTTTGCCTTGGAAATTGTGTATTATGTGATTATTGAGTTTGAAACTGATCAATTTTGGTCTGAGCCTGAGACTTTAGGGTTTCGTGTTCGATTGCCTTGGGGAACGAGCCATCTCCAACGGAAAGCAATTCAGAGAGTGTGCAATATCACTTGATCTATTGCCACAGAGGTTTTCTCATCCAGAGTAAACTACAGAGCATCAGAGAAATTCATATCTTCAGTTATTTGCAGTTGTTTGCATCCAGATACCTTCTATTGCTTTTGGCGCACCTTACAGAGCTTACAGAGGGAGGCCGTACTATTTTAATTATTGCTGATTGAGTGAGCCATACTAACCAGGCCGTACTTTCTGTTTCTGGCCGTACCAATCAGATCTGAGCCGTCCTTGACTTGGAAGAGGAAACGCCTGAATCCTTCACTTCCTACAGTCTCCAGTCTTGGCGCATGCTTTCTGGGTGTCTTCAGAGGTTATCTTTGGAGGGAGGAGTGCATTTATTGAAGCAGCCGTACCATTCTGTACTTCTGCAGCAGCAATACCAGGTTTCTCAAACATTGAAAATTCATTATTTATTTCATTATATGTATCTGGGTATCATTGAAATCAATAGAAAAGCTTGAATAAAGATACTGGCGCCTATATTCTTTCATTTCTAGAGTTATTTGAATTTTATTAAATTTATTTCAAATTATTGTCAAAATCGTACTTTTCAAGTATTGCATCAAAAACACAAAAAAATCACAAAACTTCAAAAACGTCAGAAAAACTTAAAAATATCAGTCAGAGCAGTGTCAGGGGGAAACCTAGGGTTTCTACAGTGGTATCAGAGCTTGATCCTGCCATCCTAGGGTTTGGCCATCGCATGCAACCAGAGGAAATTGATACATACATTTGACACATACAGGTATTATACACGCAGACGTGACTTGATTGAGCAGGCAGCCGGAAATCATGGCTGACAGGAATGATAGGGCTGAGAGAACAGATATACCTCGGACAGATCCCACGTAATCAACCGAGATCGTGGATGATGCCAGGGTCTTACTTCGCGACTTAGAGATCTTCGCAGCAGACAACGCCGATCCGATGATGGCCATGCCAGGCATGCACCGCAGAGATTAGGACTTCGAGGAGACCGTCACCACATCGCGGACGATGACAGAGTGGGATGTCAGTCAGCTTTGAGAGCACTCTAGGACAGCGTCACGGATATCGATATACTTCCACAAGGCCTACGCTCACTTAGACATTGGGGATTCATGAGGCTACACAGAGAGGACGGATGATTTGTTTTACACAACTCTATGGCAGAACGAGGAGTGGGAGCTGATACCTCCCCGCAGCTAGAGAACGGATCACTTTTGACCGTTTCATCACACAGAGGCGTGAACACAATAGGGCTCGTCAGGATTGGAGACCCCGACAGCAGAATAATGACCTCAAACATGCAACTAACAGGTTGAATCTGGTGATGTTTGATGGTAGTGGGAAGATGACAGCCCAAGCTTTTGGATTAGCGTTTGATATATTCCTACCTACGTCCATGGCTGAGAGAGACGCTTATCCATGCTGTCTCCACCTCGAGGGAGTAGCATATGACTGGTGGCATCACGGTATGGTGACGCTACATCATGATAGGATCACTTCATATCAGGAGTTCGTAGACAGGCTGGTTGAGAGATTTGATAGGAAGGACCCGGAGACTTACTTCAGAGATTTGGCACAGTTGAGGCAGAGTGGCAATCTCGAGACATACATCAGCGACTTTCAGAGACTTTCCGTCATGGTTCCGAGCATATCTGAGAGGCGGTTGGTAGTTCTCTTTATGGAGGGTTTGACAGAACCACTTAAAGGCTAGATAAAAGCCTTTGATCCTCCATCATTACAGGAGGCGATGAGGAAGGCACGTAACATGGAGTTCGCAGCCCCGTCAAGTAAATTTAACTCCAGAGGTTCTTCATCGTTTAGAGACAACAAGGGCTTCAATAAAAACAATGATAAATCTGATTATAACAAAAACAAATCAGATTATAAAAATGATTCAAAAGGTAAATCAGCCTTCCCACCTTTGGATCGTGAGGCCCTGAATGACCTTCGCAGGAAAAAGTTATGCTTTTACTGCAAGGGACCGTATGATGCCAATCACGATTGCCCTCTAAGACCTAAGGGCAAGGCGAATCGTGTTATGTGGGCATATTATGAAGACTCAGAATCAGAAAATTCAGAGCAGCCAGAGCATTCAGATGATTCAGAGTCAGAGACTCCAGAGCATAGAGCAGAGGTAGAGCCCGAGCTTCAGATACAGGAGGGTAGATTGTCTAGCATCCAGCAGGAGGGTTCTTTCCGGCTCCACGGTGTATTAGCAGGTCAGAGGGTCATTACCCTATTGGATACAGGAGCTACACATAATTTTATTGATGCTAGGTTCGTTGAGAAATGAGGGCTTATCACAGAGGAGTTTGAGGGCATCAGAGTCAAAGTGGTAGACGGGTACACTTTGAGATGCGAACGCATGATTAGAGATCTTCCATTACGCTTGAACAACTATGAGTTCAAAGCAGATTATTATGTTGTCAATATGGGAGACATTGATTTAGTATTGGGAATGAAGTGGTTACACTCCTTGGAGGAGGTCACACTTCGTCTCAAGGATATGGAGATACGTTTTGAGGTCGACGGGAAGACTCACATTCTTAAGGCAATACGGGACAGCGACCTTAAAACAATTTCCTTTCGCCGAATGGAGCGGCTCATGCGTCATGACATGGTAGAGTGGGCTGCCGAGTGTCATTGAGCACCTTTACAGGAGGGACAGCAAAAGACAGAGTATCATCCGGACATTCAGAAGATCAGAGTCAAGCATGATAAGGAGTTCAGTGATATTCCGCCAGGTAGACCTCCAGATAGAGGGATAGAGCATATTATTGAGCTCGAGGAGGGTGCAAAACCCATCATGATAACTCCTTACAGGCATCCGAAAAGATTGAAGGATGAGATTGAGAAGACCATAAAGGAGTTATTGGCTATGGGTCACATTAGACCTAGCAAGTCGCCGTTCGCTTCTTCTGTTGTATTGGTGAAGAAGAAGGATGGAACGTTGCGCATGTGCATTGATTACAGGGTCCTGAATAAGAGGACAATCAAGAACAGATACCCGATACCGAGGATAGATGAGCTGATTGATGAGCTTCATGGAGCATGCTATTTTACGAAGATTGATTTACGGTCGGGTTATCATCAGATTAGAGTCCGTGAGCAGGACATAGAGAAGACAGCCTTCAGATGTCATTGTGGGCACCTCCGAAGTCCGAGTGATGCCATCGGGCTCACTACAGCCACCTTCACTATGAACAGTGGTATCATCTTGGCCGAGGAGGTTTGGTGTTGGTCTCGAATTTGACATTCCGATATACAAA